>PVJN01007551.1:0-69891 GCA_004026805.1 Lasiurus borealis | reverse complement strand
TGTGCTCTGGCAGAACCAGGGGGGTGTGAGGGGGACGAGGACTGTCTCCCCGGTGGGTGCCTGGGCAGGTCTGAAAGGTGATGGGAGCAAAACCCTTTCTTACGCAGAAGAGAAATTGATGGACTTAGAGGCAGCTCTCAGGGGCTGAGTAATCCTGGCTCTGCCCCGGGCACTAGGCCTGCCTTGGGCAGGGGGGTGGCGGGGGAGGGGAGCTGAGCATCTGGCCTGATCAGAGCGAGGGCTACAGGAGAGGATGGACTCCGACACACCTCTGTGCCTTCACCTTGGCTTTGGCCTTGAGAAAGGGCTTTCCTGGCCCTGGCTAGGTGGCTGGGTGGCTAAGTGGTTGGAGCGCCACCCCGTCCACCAGGAAGGTTGCAGGTTGAATTCCCAATCCAGGCACATGCCAGGTTGCAGGTTCATATAGCAGGCAGCTGGTCTGTGTTTCCTCTCTCCCTCTCCTTCTCTCCCCTTCTCTCTCTCTCTCTCTCTCTCTCCCCTTTTCTCTCTCTCTAAAAATCCATGGAAACATACATCCTTTTTTTAAAAGAAAGAACTTTCTGGGCCTAAGAAGCCTGGGAGCCTGGTGAGGCCAGAGGCGGGGACGCACGAGGGCGGGAGGACGGCTTCGGTCCAGGGGTGTGGACAGTGGGCAGCCTCGAGGCTGGGAGAGAAGCTGGGGCTTGAGGAAAAGCCCCCCAAATCCTGGGGCAGGAAGCAGCCCAGCCCCCCTGCACTCCGGCCCCCAGCCCTGCAGCCTCCCGGCGCCCCACACTGTCCTGTGCACTCCCTCTCGCCACCTTCAGATATGTACTAACCTGGGGCCCAGCCCAGCTGGTGTCCTGAGACCAGCCCTTGCAGAGGGGAGGGAGAGGGAGAGAAAGGGAGGGGACGGGAGGGGAAGAGAAAGATGTGGAGGGAAGGAAAGGCTGTGGGGATCCCCCTCCAGCTCTGTGCCTGGCCTGGCGGTGGGCAGGGGGCAGCGCTGAGGGCAGAGCAGCCTCCGGACCCTCGGGAGTTGCCCTGAGCCAGTCAGGGCAGCCCTAGCGCTGGGGGCCCCTCGGGGGACAGAGACAGCCAGTCCCGTCTATTAATACTGTTCCCCGTCCGTGTTTTGATGTGATGAGAGCGGATGACAGACAGCGACAGCAGCCAGGAAAGCGGAGCTGTGTTCTGTCGGTCTGGAAGCAGGAGAGGGATGTGCCAGGAAGGATCGGAGCTCTGATGATTCAAATGAAGCTGGCAGGGGGAGAGGGGCGGCGGGGGCGGGGGGGAGAGGATGGTTGGGGGATGAGGGGCGGGAATAGCGGGCATCCAGGCGTGTACAGGTCAGACAAGCCCAGCGAGGCAGGAGCAGGCGGGATGCTGCCCGGAGCATCGGGAAGAGGCCTCGGTCAGGCCTGGGGGGACTCAGACCCTCTGGAGCAGTGGTTTCTCAACCTGTGGATCGTGACCCCTTTGGGGGTCAAACGACCCTTTCACAGGGGTTGCCTAAGACCATCGGAAAATGCAGATATTTACATCACGATGCATCACAGTAGCAACATTTCATGGTTGGGGTCACCACCCCATGAGGAACTGTATGCAAGGGTCGCGGCCTGAGGAAGGTGGAGAACCACTGCTCTGGAGGAAGCCCAGCGCATTGAAATGAAAGGCAGAGAACACAGGGCCCCCATTCCCTCTGCAGCTCAGAACTAGGACCTCGAAGATTCTAGAATGCTCTCGGCACACTAGCTAATCTCTCTTCCCGCACTGCACCGTGCTGGCCAGCCTCAGGGACCCACAGGGGTGAAAGCAAAGGAGAGTCTTATCCGAAACCGGTTTGGCTCAGTGGATAGAACGTCGGCCTGCAGACTGAAAGGTCCCAGGTTCGATTCCAGTTAAGGGCATGTATCTTGGTTGTGGGCACATAACACACTGGGAGGTGTGCAGGAGGCAGCTGATCGATATCTTTCATTGATGTTTCTAACTCTCTATCCCTCTCCCTTCCTCTCTGTAAGAAATCAATAAAAAAATATATATATAACGAGAGTCTCAGAGGCCCAAAGCCGTGCACCAGGGTTCCCCGTGGGGCCCGGCGGGGTGGCCAGGAGTGGCAGGCAGGGGATGCGTCAAGTAATCTAACATCTTGGAGCCTCAGTTTCTTCATCTGCAAAACGGGGAGATACCCCCTGCCTCCTCGGAGCGCTGGGGGGCCCCGCTGAGATGGTACCCAGACTCTGTTTAAGGCTCAGCGATCCCCTGAGGAACAGCATTCACTACATATCTGCTTGGCGTTAGGTGGCTTCACACAGACCCGCTCGCTCGGCCAGTCTCAGGCTCCGGCTGTCCGTTCTGTTTGGCGCGGCTGTCGCTGTCCCGACAGACGGGAGAGCCAGGCTCCGAGGGCTCCGAGATGTGCTCAAGGTCATCCGGTCACCGGAGGGCCTTCTCCAGTGGGTTCTGCCTGGCTGTGCAAGGCCATGCTCGTACGTGCGTGCGTCTGCCCGAGTCACCAGGAAGTCCTGGAGTGGATCCCCCAGTGGAAGTGAAGGCGTCAAACATCCAGGGCTCCTCGGAGGGCACTGGCTCCCCAGCTGACGTACCTCCTGGTGGGTGACCCTGAAAACACTGAGCTGTGCTCCTGCTTGCAGCTGGGACAGCAAACAGAGCGGCCGATTTCCCCTGGAAATGTGTACGTTTCTGGTGTACGTTTCTGCCCAGCCTGCATGGGATGGGGGGCAGGGTTGGGGGTGTGAGGATTAGGGGTGTCCATCCTTGCTACAGGCAGCAGTGGGAGTCAGCGTCTTCATGGGATGGCCCCAGGATGGGAAGATGGTTGGACGTGGGTTCAAATCCCGGCTCCCGGCCTCAGCAGCTGAGCGCCCCGGGAGAGGCACCTGTGACTGGCCTTCAGTCTGTTTGTCTGCAGACAGGGGTGATCCTCATAGCCTGGCCTCCAGTGACTGATAGAGAGGTCACCAGCACCAGCGAGTCACCACGTGGAGCATGCTGCCCAGCAGCCGGCCTGCGATCACTGTTGGAGGAGGATGAGGTGGGTGCTCTGGATGCCTCCCTGCCCAGGGGAGGAACACAGACTGACCCTCTGTCAGAGGCAGGCAGCCAGCTCCTGCCACCTCCTGGAAGCCCCCCGGGATTCGGTTCTCCTCTCGCCCTGCCTGGCTCCCCCGAACCGTCCACACCGTGGATTGGAGAGTCCTCCGAGGCCGGCCCTGCCTGACCCTCTGCTGACACCCCCACAGCTGCCACCGGGGTCGCTCACACGCAGAGGACGGGCTGACTCACTGCTCGCTGACTGAGTCAGTGACAGGCCTCCTGCTGGGGCTCCTTGGCCGAGCTCCTCCTTCCCACACGTCCCCTCCCAGGGTCTTGGCCCAGGCCCTGACCCAGGCCCTTTCAGCAGGAAGCTGCCCTGCCCCCAGCCACAGTGCGTTGCCTGCCTTCCTCTCCCCGTGGCCAAGGCTGTGGATGGAGAGGCAAGGCCCCGGGGCCTGAGCGGCGGGCTGTTTTGGCCAGGCCTCCGCCAGCCCCGCCCCCCGTTCCTCTGTCCTTCCCTGGAACCAGACACCCAGAGGCCAGAGTTCCTGTGGCAAAGCAGGGGCTTCCCTGGGGCTGAGTGACCTCCTCTGGGCTGGGGGCCAGAGCCCGGGCGAGTCTGTGTCCGCGGCTGTGGCTGCGGGAGGCCTGGGCTGCAGCCCAGAGAACCAGGCCTCGCTCCGGGGCTGGGAATCTCAGGGGCTGCAGGGCCTGGGAGACCCAACCCCACCTCCCCATCGTCCAGTGGAGGATCTGAAGGCTCAGGAGGCCCAGCCACCCGGATACAGTCACCGTGCGCTCTGCGGGCAGAGATGGTCCGGCCCCTGAGCGACTTCTGCCCCCCCACTCAGCTCCCTGCACCTGGACTGGAAGATTCGAAAGTCTGACTTCCGCCCCCTTGCTTTCTGGGCCCTGCTGTTGGGCTGGAAGAAGCTGGCTCTTTTTTTTTTTTTTTTAAATATATATTTTTATTGATTTTTTACAGAGAGGAAGGGAGAGGGATAGAGAGCCAGAAACATCAATGAGAGAGAGACATCGATCAGCCACTTCCTGCACGCCCCCCACTGGGGATGTGCCTGCAACCAGGATACATGCCCTTGACCGGAATCGAACCTGGGACCCCCCAGTCCGCAGGCCAACACTTTATCCACTGAGCCAAACTGGTTTCCACAAAATTGGTTCTTTTTATGTTTGCTTTTCATTTCAGAGGAAGAGGGACTGGGAAGAATCATAGCTCTGATGAGAAAAAAAAAAATACTATCCTGTGCCCATTTCACAGATGAGGAAACTGAGGCTCGGAGCTCTCTCAGCTAGCACACGGCAGGGGTGAGCGGTTCCCATGGAAGCCGCTGGCCTCATCGCGTCGCGCAGGCCAGGCTGTGCTGGAGGACTGAGGTTGGGCAGGGGCCAGAGGGGAATTAGGGAGCCTATGTGCAGAGGGAGATCCCCAGAGATGGGGATCCTCTCAGGTGTGGGCAGCTCCCTGCAGAGATCCAGTCACTTCCTCCCAATAGTCGCAGGTGGGAGGACTATTCTAGAAGCAATTAAAAAAGGGTAGGAAATTTCCTTTCGGCGCTCCCACTGTTCTTTGAGCCCGAGTGAGTGTTTTGTTTTGTTTTTTAATATATTTTATTGCTTTTTTACAGAGAGGAAGAGAGAGGGATAGAGAGTTAGAAACATCCATGAGAGAGAAACATCGGTCAACTGCCTCCTGCACACCCCGCAACCAAAGTACATGCCCCTTGACCGGAATCAAACCTGGGACCCTTTAGTCCGCAGGCCGATGCTCTATCCACTGAGCCAAACCAGTTTGGGCTGATGGTTTTTGTGTGTGTGTTTTTTTTTCAAATCAGTAAAACTGGAGGCTCAAATCAGTTCTCCAAAATTCCTCCTCTGGGAACAGCCTGCTCCACCCAGCACTGAGCGAGTCCTCCTATGGAGGCATCCGCCGTCCCTCCCCCCTCCCCAACCCTCCTCGCTCCTTCCCTGCAGCAGTGCCAGCGTGTCCGGGCGTCAAGGTCTGAGACGAGTGGAGGAGGCACACGGTCTGAAGAGCACGTAGCCGGGTCCTTGACTTGGGGCTCAATGGTCCTTCTAACCCTCAGAGCCCACGGAAGAGCCGGAGTGTCGGGGACGGCTCCTTCCTGGTCCCATCCTCCGGGTCCCCCTCGTTCATTCCAGGTTTGTTGCATCTCCCCGATCCTCTTGATTCTCAAAAGACCCAGCTGGAGCGTGGAGAGCTGCTTCCCCCAGACCCTCCCCTCTCTCTGCTGCGATCACTCAGGGGGTGGAGAGGGCGGTGAGAGAGGCGGTCCCCACAGACGAGACAGCACCCCTGCAGGATGAGTGCGCCCCGAGGACTAGCAGCTCCTTAGGCACCCCTCCCTCGGCTGTGTCTCCCTGCAGAGGGTGTCTGCCTCGGTGGAGGGGGGTGGGGCGGAGAGGGAACAATCCGTGGGCCTCTTCGCCTCCGTCTTCCGCTTCCTCTTTGTGACAGAGCCGCCTGCTTTATGGACAAGGGGACGGGGGTCTGCAAGTGAGTCACCCACGTCCTGCAGCGAACGGGTGGCGAGATCTCACCCCACGCCTGCCTGCTAACCACTGAGCTAGCAGGCCTGGCGCTGACTGACTGGCCTGGAGGTTCACCCGGCCCTGAAGAGGGCCTCACCCTCTGCCCGCAGTGAGGTTCCCCGTTCTCTCTGAAGCAAGCCACCCGGGTGCCCCAGCCTCTGCAGACCCGGCTCCCACCTTCTCTACTATGGGGGTCCCCTCTCGGCGTGTCCGGCTAAACCAAACCCTTTGCTGGGACAGGATCCCTCCATCCTGCTCCCCCAGCCCTGAGCCCCTCCAGCCCCCCCACCCCCTTCCTTCAGCCAGCAGGGGCGACTTCTGCCAGGCCAGAGGCCCGAGGGCGCCGAGGGCCCCATCAAGTGGCATCTGGCAGCCCCGTGTGCCCACCTGCCTGGGCACGTTTGCCGCTTGGCAGGATGAGTGACCCAGTTTCCCCAGCGGGGACGCTGATCGGCAGGCTGTGCGGCTTGGCATCCGCGTGTCTCTGCTGTCCCCTGCCGGCCGGCCAGGGAGCAGGAGGCTGGAGAGCGCCGGTTGGGGGTTCTGTGGGGAGCGAGCTGCCTCACCGGCTGGTAAATGTTTGCTCAGTTCCCCGAATGAGTGAGTAGAGTGTGTGCAGCACCAGGCTCTGGGGCCTCAAGCTCCCAAGAAACGGGGGCTGCCCTCGGCAAAACCAACTGAGCCCGGTTCCCTCCGGCCACCCCAGGGCAGTCCCTTCTCCCTTCCAGGGTGCTCCCTCCCCGCCCCCAGGCCTACAGCCTTCCTTCCGAGGCTCTGGAATAATTTCCCAGGCCCCAGCCGGCGGCTATTCCCTCCCCGCCTGCCTCATGGTAGTCTCCTCGCTGCATCCCCATTGAGTGCGCTCAAGTCCCTGCTGGCATGCCTCCGGGGACAGAGAACTCCCTAGCTCACAGAGTAGCCTTTCCCACCTTCTGAGAGCTAAGCTCAAAAGAACGGTCTTCCTCTCTTTGGCATGAAATCTGCCCCTTATAATTTTCACTCAGAGCCCCTGTTCTGGGCTCCTGGGTGTCACTCAGGAGGGACCTGAGTGCCTAGTGACGGCCTGCCAGTTCCTCACACACGGCAGTCACAGCAAAGTGGCCTCAGTGGTGGCTTCTAGAATGCCTTTCCTCCCCGGCTCCCCCCGCCCATTCCCCCAAAGCAGTGAGGAACCTCCAAAGAGCAAGCTGATGCATGGAGCTCTCTGCCTGGGCATGCTCGCAAGCTCTGCCGGACCCTCCGAGGGCAGGGAAATAGCCATCTCTCTCCTGGTCAGCCGCTGGAAGCTGCCTCTCCAGACCGAGGACTCTCACTGTCACCCCACTTGGCTTTTGGCAACATGCATGGCGGTGAGTTAGGTCACTGTACACAGCTCCCCAGGGGGTCCAAGAAGGAGTCTTGGCTGTTTTGGGGGTTGAGAGTATCTCAAGGGATGGGGAGTCTCTCTCAAGTCATGCCCAGGCCCCGCTCCCTCTCCAGACCCAGCTGGTCATGGGCTCCAGTTTCCGCTTCCTTCTCCCTCGGAAGGACAGGGAGGGCGTGCTTTCCTGCACCGAGCACTCTGCTGTGGTGATGGAACCAAAGCCAGCATCGTGTCTACAATAACCGGAGACTCTGGTCAATGGGTCCGCAAGCGTCTCTGGAGCTCTGACTAGAAATAACCGTATTTTCCGGCGTATAAAATGACATTTTAACCCTGGAAAATCTTCTCAAAAGTCGGGGGTTGTCTTATACGCTGGGTGTCATCTTATAGGGCAGGTATATCCCAAACTCTATATTTTAATAGGAAAAGTTGGGGGTTGTCTTATACGCCGGAAAATACGGTGTATGTGTCCACACCCCTGCGCTAAACACCCTGGGGGGAAGGCATGCCTCCATTCCTTGCCTCCAAGAAACCAGAACCGGCTGGGATGGAAGGAGGCAGAATAAAGTATCTGAGATCATCAAGAAGGTGAGTCACGTGAGAGCCAGGGGGGATGGGTTTGCTGAAGGTCAAATGAAAGAAGAACTTGACATTGGGCTTGGAAGCACCAAAGAGAAGGCGTGCAGTGGGTGGTGTGATCGAAGAGGCAAGGGGACCGGGGGACACGGTCACACTCCTGCCCACAGGGACAATTCTGTTTTATTTTATTATTTTTTAAAATATATTTTATTGATTTTTTTACAGAGAGGAAGGGAGAGAGATAGTCAGAAACATCGATGAGAGAGAGACATGGATCAGCTGCCTCCTGCACGCCCCACTGTGGAGAGGTGCCCGCAAGCAAGGTACATGCCCCCAACCGGAATTGAACCTGGGATCCTTCAGTCTGCAGGCCGACGCTCTATCTACTGAGCCAAACTGGTCTCGGCGACAATTCTGTTTTAGACATGAGTTTGGGTTGACGACAAGACTCCCCAGTGGAGATAGCTTCTGGGCAGTTGTGTATAGAAAACAGGAGAGGACCTAAGAGGTCAGGACGGAGAAGGTTGATTTGGGAGCCATGACAGACTGTATCTTCCAAAGATGGCCGCAGCGAGATCTCCCCTCCCACCTGCTCTTCTGTGTGGTGACTGTGCCACTGCCCCTGCCAGAAGTGGAGTCTAACCCAGCTGGTGTGGCTCAGGGGTTGAGCGTCGACCTATGAACCAGGAGGTCATGGTTCAATGACCAGCCAGGGCACATGCCCAGACTGGGCTCCATCCTCACTGTGGGGCGTGCAAGAGGAGCCGATCAGTGATTCTGTCTCAGTTCTTGATGTTTCTCTCTTCCTCTCCCTTCATCTCTGACATCAATAAATATATATATTTTAAAAAATATGTTCCACCCCTTGAATCTGAGAAGACTGGTGAGAGGTTTGACCCGGGTATGTGAAAGTTAGGCTGTGCAACTTCTGAGGCCAGGTCAGAAAGGTCACGGGGCTTCGCTGTGGATGGAGACAGATGCCATGTAGAAGGCTGAGGACCCTGTGGATGGAGACAGATGCCGTGTAGAAGGCTGAGGACCTGTGGATGGAGGAAGATGCCATGTGGAAGGCTGAGGACCCTGTGGATGGAGGCGGATGCCATGTAGAAGGCTGAGGACCCTGTGGATGGAGACAGATGCCGTGTAGAAGGCTGAGGACCCTGTGGATGGAGCTGGATGCCATGTGGAAGGCTGAGGACCCTGTGGATAGAGGCAAATGCCATGTAGAAGGCTGGGGGTCCTATGGATGGAAGAAGATGCCATGTAGAAGGCTGAGGGCCCTCAGATGACTCTGCTGCAGCGGCCTTGGGTTGCAGATGACAGCCGATGTCAACTACCAACCAGGTGAGTGGCCATCTTGGGTAATCAGCCTAGGTAAGAGGATGAAAGCTGCAGCCAGCACCTGACGGCAACGACAGGGGAGGCCCGAGCTTCAATTGTCCTGTGGAGCCGTTCTCAAATTTCTGGCCCACGATTGTTTCAAGCTGCTGAGCACGGGGGTCCTTTGTTCGGTAGCCACAGGAAGGGGAGCAGGCGTCATTAACTATAAGTATGTGGCCATATATATTTGTATATAACATACTTACACGCATAAAATATAGCTGCAGCTGTCTCTCTCTCTGTTTCTTATTAGTCCTGAGTCTCTGGAGAACCC
This sequence comes from Lasiurus borealis, assembly GCA_004026805.1. NCBI lineage: Eukaryota > Metazoa > Chordata > Mammalia > Chiroptera > Vespertilionidae > Lasiurus > Lasiurus borealis. Next base: position 60,688 of record PVJN01007551.1, on the reverse strand, counting down.
TGCTAATACAAGCCCAGCTCAGGAATTTGCTTTTGAAGATGCGATCCTTGGGTCATTTTATTTTTTAATTTTTATTTTTTTAAAATATTTTTTTAAAATATTGTATTGATTTTTTAAAGAGAGGAAGGGAGAGGGATAGAAAGTCAGAAACATCGATGAGAGAGAGACATTGATCAGCCGCCTCCTGCACGCTCCCTACTGGAGTTGTGCCTGCAAGCAAGGTACAAGACCCCTACGGGAATCGAACCTGGGACCTTTCAGTCTGCAGGCTGACGCTCTATCCACTGAGCCAAAACGGTCTCCGCTAAAAAATATTTTTATTGATATCAGTGAGGAAGGGAGAGGGAGAGAGAGAGAGAGAGAGAAAGAGAGAGAAAGAGAAAAATATCAATGATGAGAGAGAATCACTGACGAACTGCCTCCTACATGCCCCCTACTGGGGATTGAGCTTGCAATCCAGGAATGTGCCCTGATGGGGAATTGAACCATGGCCTTCTGGTTCATAGGTCCATGCTCAACCACTGAGCCACTCTGGCCGGGTGGGGTCCTTTTATGTTGATGCTAATCGGCAAACCGTCGCTTCCAGGATGCAGTTCTTCACAACCCAACACGCCCCTCCCCTCTTGTTAAACAGAAAAATCTCCCCTCCCCTCAAGAGGACGGTGGCTTTGCTGCAGAATCCATGCACCCTCTCTACTTATCTGCCAGCCTTCCTAGTTTGAGCTTGAATGCCTGTAATTTATATCAGAAAAACAATCACGTGACTCTCATTCTTGATAAATGTATAAAAAAGTTGCAATTGAATAATCAATGTACTATGCATTACATATGCACGCATATGCATATGTATACGTATTTTTAAAATATGCATGTGCATAAATTTATAAGTTAAATAGTAACCGGAGGGAAAAAAATTACTCTTTCCGATAAACATTATCCCCATCACCGCCCCTTCCACGCCCCCCGAGAATCTGACCTCCACCCCGCTGCGTTGAACACCACGACTTCAGCCAGTAGGGCTCCCTGGAAGTCTCCTGGTAGTGCCAGTCTGTCCGCTGGGAGGACTGCTTGTTCTGACGACAAATATTGATGGAAATTCAGCACGTGCCGGGCACTGTGCCGTGCAATGCGTGCCCCTTCCAGAGAGAGGCAACGGATTCCTTGTCTGAGGGCCCCAGCCCCCCGAGTTTGGGCTCCCGAGGAAGCCTCGTCCTTCCGGGAGGTGTTAGGGGTCTCCTTCTCAGACTGTGCAGCCTCTTGGGCCAGGGATTCTGTCTTGTTCATCTTTGTCTCCATCCCTGGCACCGTGCCCATCGGTGGGGACTCAGCGAGCGCTGATGAATGAGTTGATAAATGGATGATGATGGCCCAGGGTCTGGCACATCACACATGATCAATAAACATGGGTGGAGATGCAGCTGCGTTGAAGGGGCAGAGCTCAGAGACCAGGGCAGAGAGGATTTCCAGAAGGAGCGGCTGCTGAAAGCTATTAAAAAGACAGTGGGCGTGAGGAGACATTGGAGTTGACAAAAAGCAAGTTCATGTGCAGTCCTAGCCATTGACAAAATATTTACCGCAAGACCAGAATGTTGGGGGTGCCGCTTTAAATCTGAGAGAGAGACTTTGAACCCCGCGGTTTATTATGCCACCGGTGCGCTCATTAGCAAATTAAAAGGCCCACGCATTAGCTTCAAGCTTCACTGTCTTCTCCTCCTCACACTTGGATTTGAAATTTGACCTCCCAGTTACCCCTTTGATGAAGAGGCGGGGCCGCTAGCTGAGGTATCATCACCTCAGCTGCTTTCCCCGTTCATTCTTGGAACAAGCATTTATCCTGTTACAAACTGTGCGGCGTGGAGTCCATTCTGCAGTTAATAGAATGCTTCTATTCCTGACCTAAGAAATTGTCTAGACCCCTTGTTCTAGAATTCCCCCATCACAGTACTGTGCCTGATCACAACAAAGGAGGGCGCAATGGGTATTGATTAGGCAACAGGCAGTGTCACCCAGAATATGTAAGGATGACTCAAATCAAAGTTTTTTATAGGCTGGAAGAAGCAAAACAAGCCGGGTCTCGGTGACTTAGTGGTTGAGCATCGACCCGCAAACCAGGAGGTCATGGGCAGGGCACATGCACAGGCTCGATCCCTAGTAGGGGTATGCAATGATTCTCTCTCATCATTGATCTCTCTCTCTTTTCCTCTCTGAAATCAATAAAAATATTTTTTTAAAAAACAAAACAAAACAGTATTTTAATATGGACATATTCTTCTTTTTTTAAATATATTTTATTTATTTTTTACAGAGAGGGAGAGGGATAGAGAGTTAGAAATATCGATGAGAGAGAGACATCGATCAGCTGCCTCTTGCACCCCCCCACTGGGGATGTGCCAGCAACCAAGGCACATGCCCTTAACTGGAATCGAACCCGGGACCTTTCAGTCCGAAGACTGATGCTCTATCCACTGAGCCAAACTGGTTTTGGCCACATATTCTTCTTACCTGAAAAAAAAAAAGAGCGAGAGCGAGAGATTAGAAGCCTCTATTCCTCCTGGGGTTGTTGTGAGGGTGAAGTAAGTTAATGAGGAGAGTTTTTGCAGAGTGCCTGGTATGTAGTATGTGTTTGGTAAAGGCTGGCTTTTATTTTAATTATCTATTGGTAAACGGATTATTTAACACGATGTGCTGTTTGCATTTCTACTTGTGGGAAGGAGGGGCTGCTGCCGCTAGCATGTTATCTCCAGCTCCCGGGGTCATAGGAGGTTCAAGGAAGACCCACAGCAGCAGCCAGTGGACCTGCGTTCTGTCCCCCACCTTGCACACTTAATGCCTCACTGAGAAAGTCACCCACACCCGGGAATTACAGGACACTGTGGGCCGTCCATTCTGTGCTTACCGTGTACCATGCACTGTTCTAAGCTCTGTGTATGTTGTATCTCATTTAATCCCCCACATGAAGAGATGTTGTGATTTTTGCCGTTGCTGTTGTTTTAATCTTCACTAGAGGACATGCTTAGAGGAAGGGAGAAGGAGAGAAAGAGAAAGAACCATCAATCAGTTAACTTTGGTCCGTGTCTGAGCACACATCCCAGCCCGGGATCGAACCTGCAACCCAGGTAAGTGCCCTGACCGGAAATCAAACTGGCAACCTCTTGGTGCACAGAATAAAAATCAGCCAACTAAGCCGCTCTGGCCAGGCAGATTTCTCCCATTTTACAGACAAGCAAATCAAGGCCCAGAGAAATTAACAGCAGAAACCCACAGCAGAGCTGGATTTAAATCTCGAGCTCTTAACCACTGCCCTTTAAGATGTCTGGTTAAATGAAAGATAATTATGTTCGTTCTTAGTTACCTAGGAGAAGCTATAGCACAGTGCTTCCTGTAATAATATTAAAGAATGAACCACATGTATAGCTCTGAAGTACATACTAAAAACCACTGGGTTGTACACGCTACCTGGGTGAACTTTATGGTATGTAAATTATATATCTTAATAAGGCTATTAAAAAAAACTCCACAAACCACAAATAAGGGTCTTTATAATGCAAACTGGGTTCTAAATGATTGCTGGCTATTTTAGGAATTTATTATATGCCTGTGAGTAAAACACACATTTTGTTTTGCTGATCAAACAAACAAACCTCACTGTCAGGAGACCATTTTATGAAGGAATGGGACATTTTAATCCTACTGGTGGGAAATTTTTTTCAATTCCCAGCTTCAGGCCTTTTTATATCTGCCAGGAAATTGAATAGCTCTCAGCTCCCAAGATACATTTGCTGTTGCAATTAAATGTCGATATGTGCATTAAGGATATACAAAACAGTAAAACTTAGGGAAAAAGTGGGAAGAAGACATTTCATGGAAAGCATGCTGATACATCCTTTAATTGTACAGCTTTCTTCTATGAGCGTAACTTTTATTTTTGCTTTTTCCTTTTCCATTCAAAACATTTAAAGGAGATAAAGCACTTTATTTTAAATATTTTTATTGACTTCGGAGAGGGAGAGGGATAGATAGAAACATCAATGATGAGAGAATCATTAATCAGCTGCCTCCTGCACACACCCCTCCCCCCCCCCCCCCCCCCCCCCCCCCCCCCCCCACTGGGGATCAAGCCCATAACCCGGGCATACACCCTGACCAGGAAGTTGAACCATGACCTGGTTCATAGATCGAAGCTCAACCACTGAGCCACACTGGCCAGGTGAGAAAGCACTTTATATAGAAAGCTAGTGGCGGCCACTCTCCTTCTGGGCCGCTAGGGCCTTTGAGTTGTACAGCTCTGAGGGGCCAGCACTGACCGCCAAATGTGTGATAGCAGCTTTTCCTCAACACACTTTTTTTTGTAAGTATATTTTATTTATTTTTTACAGAGAGGAAGGGAGAAGGATAGAGAGTTAGAAACATCGATGAGAGAGAGACATTGATCAGCCACCTCCTGCACGCCCCCCACTGGGGATATGCCCCCAACCAAGATACATGCCCCTGAGCAGAATCGAACCCGGGACCTTTCTACCCGATGCTTTATCCACTGAGCCAAACCGGTTTCGGCAACGCACTTGGGTTTTGACCAGGCACTAGGAGGCGATCAAAAAGCTTCTCTGATGATGCTCAGAGAATCTGCTGGTAGCTTCACTCTGTGGTTTCATGGCCGCTAAAGGATCTTCCTTGCCCGGGTCAGCTGCCATCACAAATCTGGGGCACAGATTCACAAGGAGATCAGATGAAAATTCGGACTGGATCTCAAGAACTCCATCACCAACACCAGTAAAGGGGTTCAAAGTCCTGGCCCCCTAAACCCTGGGTCACTTTCCTGCCCTCAGCTCTAACGCACATGGGTGAAAACAGGCTGATTCAACCTTACTAGGGAGCTTTGTCCTTTAAAGAACACAAAGGAACTGAAAAAAAAATTTTTTTTTTTTACTATTCTGACTACAGTATGCATCAACATATTGTGCCATTATTCAGTTCTGTCATGGACACACACACATGGCCCAGGATGTATTTCAGCTGTGTTTCTAATAACGGCATCCAGGCCTTTCCTATTTACCCGTTGAACTTAACCAGTCCTCTTGACACCAGTCTCCTTAGGCAAGCCTTCCTGGTGCAGTCAGGCATGGATGGGCAGTAGCTGGTGACGCTCGCTGGGATTTCAAACGGCAAGCCACTAAGCCTAGCGGGCACTCAGCCAGCGCCACCCATGCTGGTGGCAGGTCCCTGAATCCCCTCCCCTCCTTTGCTCCCTCACTCCTAATCATGAGGCTTGGGGATGTGTCCTGATCTGGCCATTATCTTCTTCTTTGATCAGTGAGTCATCTCAGCAGGTCATTGAGGCCCAAAGTAGTCCCTCTGGAGCCTGGCTTATTTGCAGTGGCTATTACCTTAATTAATCAGATAATGGCTCAAGTTCAGTTTCATGTTGTATTAATATAATCTTGAAATAGATTAAAACAACCTATGTAGTTTTTATTCTGAATGTCTTGCACTTTTAGAAATACTATATCGGTTGTTGGTTTTTTATCCTCTAGCATCCAGATTTTTTATCTTTTCTTTTTTTTTAATATATTTTATTGATTTTTCACAGAGAGGAAGGGAGAGGGATAGAAAGTCAGAAACATCGATGAGAGAGAGACATCGATCAGCCGCCTCCTGCACACCCCACACTGGAGATGTGCCCGCAAGCAAGGTACATGACCGAGACTGGAATCGAACCCGGGACCTTTCAGTCTGCAGGCCGACGCTCTATCCACTGAGCCAAACCGGTCTCGGCCAGATTTTTTTATCTTTAAATATCATTTCCCACTAAAAGAAACCAGAACCCCCTGGAGAAACGACTGATTCCATATCTGCGGCAGAAAATATATCAGATAAACCTGGACCAAAATAATCAAGAGGGGGGCAAGGCTGGGAAGAGAGTACAGATGAATCCAGGCTGACGAGATAACGTTGAAATTGGGTGGCACGGAGGTCTTTATAGTATTCTCCATTTGTGTATTTTCTTACTTTATCCATAAAAACTTTAAGGAAAGCTAAAATTAATTTCTATTAAAAAGATGAAACAGGAACAGCACATACATGGTAAACCAACTTTCATCTTCATAATACATAGAGGTATATAATGAAAAGCTGAGTCTCTCTCCCGCCCACACCGGAGGTGCCCCCTCGTCAGCATGGTCTTGCAACCATTTCCAAGATTCTCAATGAAGTTTCTATGCATATATAAAAACATATGCACATACATGCAAACGGTGGCATACTATACCTTGTTCTATGCCTTATAAAGTTTTAACAGCTACTTTGACTACAACGAGTATGTGTATTGTCATATATACAATACCATCAACTTTTATGCTTTCATAGATTGGGCTTCTTCCAAGCTTCTTTGAGCTCATTGAGACAAAAGGCCCACATCCATCTTCGCCTTCCTCAGCATTACTTAGAAAGAGAAGCCTGGCTAAGGCGGGCTGGCGGTCCCTAATCCTTGGAGTTTTCCGGTTTAGATTGCAGCTCGGGGGACATTATTGCTGCCTTGAAGAAGGCTGTGTTTAAAAACATCCGGCATTCTTTACTCCATGTTGGACCCTGAGAGATGTGGCTGGAGAGATCAAGGCAAGAATCCCTGCCGAAACCGGTGTGGCTCAGTGGATAGAGCGTCGGTCTGCGGACTGAAGGGTTCCAGGTTCAATTCCGGTCAAGGGCATGTATCCTGATTGCGGGCACATAGTAGGGAATGTGCAGGAGGTGGCTGATCGATGTCTCTCTCTCATCGATGTTTCTAATTCTCCATCCCTTCTCCCCCTTCCTCTCTGTAAAAAATCAATATATTTTTTTAAAAATCCTCATATCATGCCCACAGGGACACCTGGCCGGACGGCAGGAAGCCCAATGGTTGTGGTGACCTCAGGGCCACCACCCTCCGCCAGCAGGACAGAGGCTGCGCCTGACCTCGGCGTCTCCAGCACTTCGCTCCGGCGCTGCTCTACTGTCCCACACACTCAAGGTCTCTGGGCACAGAATGAAAGTTGGGGGTTTGAAGCTCACGGTGATCGAGGGAGCCCCAGGGAGGCGGGTTTCTGCCACAGGATCCTAACCCAGAGGTTCTCAACCTGGGGGTCGCGACCCCTTCGGGGGGGGGGGGGGTCCAACGACCCTTTCACAGGGGTCGCCTAAGACCATCGGAAAATGCAGATATTTACATCACGATGCATCACAGCAGCATTTTATGGTTGGGGGTCACCACCACATGAGGAACTGGATGCCAGGGTCTCGGCCTTAGGAAGGTGGAGAATCGCTGTGTCCTAAACAATTAGTAGCTGGTTGGGCGGCAGGTGCAAGAAGCCCCAGGGGGAAAAAAAAAAAAAGGTGCCAAAACCGCTGTGGCTCAGTGGATAGAGCATGGGCCTGCAGACTGAAGGGTCCCAGGTTCCATTCCGGTCAAGGGCGTGTATCATGGTTGCAGGTGCATCCCCAGTGGGGGGCGTGCAGGAGGCGGCTGGTCCATGTCTCTCTCTCATCGATGTTTCTGGCTCTCTATCCCTCTCCCTTCCTCTCTGCAAAAATCAATAAAATATATTAAAAAAAAAAAAAGGTGACACAGCAACACGGGGCGTCATTTTCACTCCATTCATTAGCGGGAGAAGGTTAACAAAAACAAAACCAAAAAAAACAGCTCTGTTCCGGGACCACAAACCCCACGTCCACGTGAACCCGTTAACCCCGAACAGCAAGCCCACGGCCACGCCCGCGGGGAGCGTCCGCCACTCCCCGCGGTTACCCGGGCGCCGGGGCGGGAACGGGGCGCAGCCGGGGCTCCGGGCGGGGAGGAGCCGTCCCGGCGGCGCAGCTTCTCCTCGGCGGCGGGACCCGGGGCCGCGCCGACCTCTGACCCGCCCGGAGCGTTCACGTGACCCGCCGCGGCCGGTGACCTGTGACCTCCCGGCGGCCGGCCCCGCGGGCTCCGGAGGCCGCGCTCTCTCGCGCATGGCAAGTGTGGCTTTTTCTCTGTTTTTTTTTTCACAAAGCGGCCCGCGCGGGACTAAGATGGAGTCCGCCGGGCGCCCCGGGAGCGGCCGCCAGAAGGATGTGTGGGGCCCGACAGCCGGAGGGAGGAAGTGGGGAGCCCAGGAGCTCCGCGCTCCCACGGCCGCAGCAGCGCCGCAGAGGGGGCGGAGGCGCACAGCCCGACGGGACAAATGTCTGCGGGCAGAACGCCCCGAGCTCCGAGAAGGCGGGGCGGGATCCTGGTCACCATCTCGCGACGTCTCGGTGACGTCGCACAGCACTCGCGTGTGCGCCGCTCTTTCACCTTCAGTCCACTCCCCTCAGCCCGCGGGCCTACCCCTTTAAGCGAGTGATTGACAGTTACTCGGGCCATTCAACGCCCCCCTCGCCGCCCAATCAGATTTAAACTTCTCTCAGCCGCCAAAGGAGTTGGAAAAAAGGGGGTCGAAAAGAGGGAGAGCTCTTTCTCGCGCGAGATCACTGTGAGGCGGCCTCTGAGGGGAAGAAAAAAAAAAAACGCCAGAAAAGATGGCCCGACCTTCCAAGTAGTGGGGTTAAAGGACGGGCTCGGAGACCAATAAAAGGCGCGAGGAGGTGGGACCATTGCTTTCCGTAGCCAGAAGTACCGTTACAGGGCACACTTTTTGTCCAATCAACGCCCCCAGACTTTGGCTCAGGTGACCACAGAGTGCGAGGGGGGCGGGGCCGCGGCCTGGCGCGAGGAACCGTTAAGATGGACAGCGGCGGCGGCCAATGAGGCGCCCCGGCCGAGGCGTTGGGAGCCCAATAACAGCGGCCGGGCGGGCGCCTTCCCGGAGCGCGGGGAGATGTAAAGACAGACAAGCAGTTTTCCCAATGAGACCGCAGGAGAGGGGAGCTACTTGGCCAATGGAGGCTGCGGGGCGGGATCCTTTGCAGCGGCGGAGCCCAAGATGGCGGCATGCGGTTCCGCTGTGTGAAACCAGCGCGGGGCGGCGGGTTAGTCAGCTCCGCGGAGACGACCTGCGGCGAGCCGCAACCATGAAGGGGAAAGAGCGCTCTCCGGTCAAGTCCAAACGCTCCCGCGGCGGCGGCGGCGGCGGCGGCGGCGAGGATTCGACTTCTCGCGGGGAGCGGAGCAAGAAGTTAGGGGGCTCTGGCGGCAGCAATGGGAGCAGCGGCGGTAAGACGGACGGCGGCGGCGGCGGGTCGCGGCGCAGCCTTCACCTCGACAAGTCCCGCAGCAGCAGCCGGGGCGGCAGCCGCGAGTACGACACGGGCGGGGGCAGCGGCTCGAGCAGCCGCTTGCACAGCTACAGCTCGCCCGGCGCTAAAAATTCCTCGGGCGGGGGCGAGTCGCGCAGCAGCTCCCGGGCCGGAGGCGGGGAGTCGCGCTCGTCGGGGGCCGCCGGCTCGTCGTCGTCGTCGGCCGCGGACGGCGGCGGCGGCGGCGGCGGCGAGTACAAGACGCTCAAGATCAGCGAGCTGGGCTCGCAGCTGAGCGACGAGGCCGTGGAGGACGGCCTGTTCCACGAGTTCAAGCGCTTCGGCGACGTGAGCGTCAAGATCAGCCACCTCTCGGGCTCGGGCGGCGGGGACGAGCGCGTCGCCTTCGTCAACTTCCGGCGGCCCGAGGACGCGCGGGCGGCCAAGCACGCCCGGGGCCGCCTGGTGCTCTACGACCGGCCCCTCAAGATCGAGGCCGTGTACGTGAGCCGGGGGCGGCCCCGCAGCAGCCGCTCCCCTTTGGACAAAGACGCGTACCCGGGGGGTTCGTCCGGCGTGGTCGGGGCCTCCTCGGTGGGCAGCCACCGGCACGCGCCCGGAGGTGGAGGTGGCGGAGGAGGTGGAGGAGGTGGAGGAGGAGGAGGCGGCGGCGGCCAGAGGTCCCTGTCCCCCGGCGGCGCGGCCCTGGGCTACCGCGACTACCGCCTGCAGCAGCTGGCGCTGGGCCGCCTGCCCCCGCCGCCGCCGCCGCCGCTGCCCCGCGACCTGGAGCGGGAGCGCGACTACCCGTTCTACGAGCGGGTGCGGGGGGCGCCCGCCTACAGCCTGGAGCCCCGCGTCGGCGGGGCCGGCGCCGGCGCGGCCCCCTCCTTCCGCGAGGTGGACGAGATCTCGCCCGAGGACGACCAGCGCGCCAACCGGACGCTGTTCCTGGGCAACCTGGACATCACGGTGACCGAGAGCGACCTGCGGCGCGCCTTCGACCGCTTCGGCGTCATCACGGAGGTGGACATCAAGCGGCCGTCGCGGGGCCAGACGAGCACCTACGGCTTCCTCAAGTTCGAGAACCTGGACATGTCGCACCGGGCCAAGCTGGCCATGTCCGGCAAGATCATCATCCGCAACCCCATCAAGATCGGCTACGGCAAGGCCACGCCCACCACCCGCCTGTGGGTGGGCGGCCTGGGGCCCTGGGTGCCCCTCGCCGCCCTGGCGCGCGAGTTCGACCGCTTCGGCACCATCCGCACCATCGACTACCGCAAGGGCGACAGCTGGGCCTACATCCAGTACGAGAGCCTGGACGCCGCGCACGCCGCCTGGACGCACATGCGGGGCTTCCCGCTCGGGGGCCCCGACCGGCGCCTGCGGGTCGACTTCGCGGACACCGAGCACCGCTACCACCAGCAGTACCTGCAGCCCCTGCCCTTGACTCACTACGACCTGGTGACGGATGCTTTCGGGCACCGGGCGCCGGACCCCTTGAGGGGCGCGAGGGACCGGACGCCGCCCTTGCTCTACCGAGACCGCGACCGGGACCTTTACGCCGACTCCGACTGGGTGCCGCCCCCGCCCCCGGTCCGGGAACGCAGCACCCGGACTGCCCCTACTTCTGTGCCTGCTTACGAGCCACTGGACAGCCTGGATCGCCGGCGGGACGGCTGGTCCTTGGACCGGGACAGAGGCGACCGAGATCTGCCCAGCAGCAGAGACCAGCCTAGGAAGCGAAGGCTGCCCGAGGACAGCGGGGGACGGCACCTGGATAGGTCCCCCGAGAGCGACCGTCCCCGCAAGCGTCACTGCGTCCCCTCTCCCGATCGCAGCCCAGACTTGAGCAGCAGCCGCGATCGCTACAACAGTGACAACGATCGATCCTCTCGCCTCCTCCTCTTGGAAAGGCCCTCTCCCATCAAAGACAGACGAGGTAGCTTGGAGAAGAGCCAGGGCGACAAGCGAGACCGCAAAAACTCTGCGTCCGTGGAACGCGACAGGAAGCATCGGACAGCTGCTCCCACGGAGGGGAAAAGCCCTCTGAAAAAAGAAGACCGGTCCGATGGGGGTGCAGCCAGCGCCAGCGCCGCTTCTTCCAAGCTGAAGGCCCCCTCCCAGAAACAGGATGGGGGGGCGGCGCCTGCCGCCGCAGCCTCGCCCAAGCTCTGTTTGGCCTGGCAGGGCATGCTCCTGTTGAAAAACAGCAACTTTCCTTCCAACATGCATCTGTTGCAGGGTGACCTCCAAGTGGCCAGCAGTCTTCTCGTGGAGGGCTCCAGTGGCGGCAAAGTCGCCCAGCTCAAGATCACTCAGCGTCTTCGTTTGGACCAGCCCAAGTTGGACGAAGTAACTCGACGCATCAAAGTGGCAGGGCCCAATGGCTATGCCATCCTTCTGGCTGTGCCTGGAAGTTCCGACGGCAGATCCTCTTCCTCCGCCACATCAGATACTGCCACCTCGACTCAGAGGCCGCTTAGGAACCTGGTGTCCTATTTAAAGCAAAAGCAGGCTGCTGGGGTGATCAGCCTCCCCGTGGGGGGCAACAAAGACAAGGAAAACACCGGGGTCCTCCATGCCTTCCCACCCTGTGAGTTCTCCCAGCAGTTCCTGGATTCTCCTGCCAAGGCACTGGCCAAATCTGAAGAAGATTACCTGGTCATGATCATTGTCCGTGGTGCGTCCTAAAGTCCATGTGTAACTTGTATTTACTACTTTGACATGGTTCCTGTTTTGTGATGTATAATGGGATACAGCATTAGGTGAAATTTTCTTCTTAGTTGTTTAGTTGTAGCCTTTTTCTTTTTTATATTTTTATAAACCTTATAGAGAAGACAGGATAGTTTAGTTATTAAGTGAAAGGGATGCCCTGAAGGCATAGCAGGCAGATGGATTTACTTTAATTAGCAGTTCCCACTCTTCTGAGTAACTTTTTTCCTCCTCTTTGTTTTCTTTCTTCTTTAACCTTGAGCTTAAAAAAAAATCCTCAAAGTTACAAAACCAACATTTTGAAGTCAAAATCTGGAGGAAAAAGCCCACTGATTATATAAGGATACACACCTAAAATATGGCTTGATTGGTATGTAGGTAAATAATTTCTGTACCAGAAATATTTGTATGAAAAATTTTGATCAGGGACCTCAAAAAGTATAAGCTGGAAAATTGTATAGCTTTGTAATTATTTTAATCAAGTATTTGAGTATTTCTCTTAAAATACACGGTTTCTTTCCAGAGAGTTTTCTTTAACATAACGCATTTTTATCATTAATTCTTGAGTTCTGTATCCCGTATATGCACTTTTGGTTTGTAGCTGTAACTGTTCAGTAAAAATTGAGGAGTATGTTACAAACCATATGTCTTATGCTTACACTAGTATGCAAGTGAGTAGGTGCTTTTATACTCAGAATTCTTTGGTCAGTTATTGGTGTGTGGGTTGTTTTTACTGATTTTTTTAGAGAGGTGTAGCAAGTACATTTCTAATTGTGCATATTTCAAAACTCAAGTATTTTTCATCAAAGATGAGTTTTTGTATTCATTCAAATTCCTGATTGCAATAATAGAAAGAAGAGTTGTCTGCAGGCTCATAAGTCATCTTTTGTTTCTATGGGCATTAATCAGCCATGTCTAGATTGCAGAATTTTTTAGTCATCGTGAAATGCCTTTGACATGCTCTTAAAATTTTGTTTGTATTCTTACTTTCATATTTAAACAGTAGCGATGACATTACATTATGGGAAATGTTTGGACCATCTTTGAAATCTTGGGTTAATATTTCCACTGGTGTCCAACCACAGAGAATTAAAATGTCAGTGTAAGGAAAACTCTTTATTGTTTAATTTTCCCACACATCTGGAATTCATTCAAAATAACCCACCCTCACGGTTTTTTTTTTTTAAAGCTGAAGATTATATTGACTTCTGGTTCTTAACAAAGGCTTTTGCTGCTTACCAGTAATGGATGATTTTTGGAGGTCTTTGTTTTTCTTCTTCTTTTTTTTTTCATCTATTCCTTAGCCCCCACTTATAATTTCTCAGGTCATTAGTATATCCACTTCCCCCCTCTACTCCCCCCACATTACTCCTGATTTAAATGCTGAGAACTTCGGCTAAGGCCCTTGATATTTAATTATGATTAGAAACTTTAGGACCTTTTGGATCATGGTCATGTTTCTATTCTGTGAAAGTGACTTATTGAAAGCCTGGCAGAACCCAACTGTTTTTTCTGTTATCAAAGCTGGTAGTTTAAAATAGCACCAATAATAACCCAGGGAAGTGTCATGTAATTTTTTATTTTTCATTATGACAGGTCTCTAATGCATGTCAGCATGAAAGCCTCACCACTGCTGTGTCTTTTTTGTTTTGTTTAGTTTTCATTATGCATTCATTAAGTATTCTTTTTAGTTTTAGAGGTTTTGTTTGTTTGTTTTTAAACTGGAAAAACTAGTCATTTTGAGGGAAGGAAAGTACTAGGCTATGCACACAAATGTCCTTGGTTAGCCTGTAGGGGAAATACCTGAAGTCCTACAATTAAAGCTTTGGGTGTTTTTTTGTTTTTGTTTTTGTTTTTTAATATATAAATATTTTTATTGATTTCAGAGGAGGAGGAAGAGAGAGAGAAACATCATTGATGAGAGAGAATCATTGATTGCCTGCCTCTTGCATGCCCCCCACCGGGGACCCAGCCTGCTACCCTGGGCATGCACCCTGACCAGGAACATGCCCCAATAGGGGAATCAAACCCCAAACTCCTAGTTCATAGGAGGTTGGCACTCACTGAGCCATGCCTGCTGGGCTGCTTTTTGCTTTTTAAAGGCCGAGTGTGGCATGGTGATATGGCATAGACACCTGTTCAGAAACTAATGCAAGTGTGCAGTCTGTGCATACATCGGGTCAAAGTACAGTTTGGCTAGATACATTTTTCCAGTTTAAATCTCACTAACCATTAACTTCTGAATTATCTTGTGATAAGATGGCTGGACAAATAATTTTGCTCCTTTAGGGAGTGAAGTCCATGACATCTAATTTTATGATAATCCAAAGTGTGTGCTTTTCGTTCTCTCTCTCTCTTTCTCTCTCCCTCCCTCTCATGTGTGTGTGTGTTCTTGCTCCATGTTTGTGTGAATTTTTACTTGACATTGCAGCTTTTGTTAAACCTGGGAAATTTGTGCTTCAATGTTGTAGGAACAATGGCTTGATATCATTTCTGAACGTATGTATTGTAAATACCTAATTATGTTTTGTTTGGTGCTTACCCCCAGAGTGCCATCATTCAGATGAATCTCTTATTTGTGATGCCCATTCTCGTTCAGTTTTATAACATTGGTGAACTATTGACTTAAATCTCCAGAATGGAATGAAAGCAAAAGTCCAAAACTGTCTGGTCTGATGCTGATTGGTCAGAATTTCATTATCTCAGCATTGGGTGTTCTTTGTAACAACCAATTTTTTTCTATTTCTTACACTTTAAAAAAAAATACTTGTTTAGCTGATGTTTCTGGAATTCGGTTCAAATGAATGGAAAGAAAATCTCAGTGTATCATTTAATGACTTATTAAGTATTACTGGTGAAAACATCAAGCCAATTAAGACTTTTGGATCACCACTTCAAAGCTTATGGAAAATTAAGCGTTCAGCTCCTAGCCAGTTTTAAATATTATTTTGTTGGTTGTAACTGGGATTCTTAGAAAGAGTTTTCCACACAGAAAATTGAATTCCTGGTTTAAAATGTATGCTTTGACTTTTAACTGAGCATAGACAGACTTCCCTTTAAAGATTACATCTTAAAATGTCCATCCTCTGGCTTGTATAAGTTTTTGACACATTTTGAAGGTAATCTGTTCTGGCCCTTCTCTTAACTAGATCATTTGAGGTACAGTCGTAAAAGTAAGGTGTGTGTTCATTGCTTTCAGAGTCAAACACGGTTTAGGTTTATTTTAAAACTCATGAGCAGGTTTTCACTGACATTACCTTTTTGTTTTTTAATTTTAAATCCACTGTTTTTAGACAGTGAAATTGCTCATTATATAGGTGTAGCTTGAATTGCAGTTTGGAACCATTCACCAAAAACTCTGTGGTAACAGAATTAGGAAATCCTCTTGAGAAGAGGGCCTTTATGACTTTTCATGTGAAAAAAAAATTTTTTGGAGAGAATTTCTGGACATTTTTTTCTGTCTCTGCCACAATGCATGGTTTCGAGATAGATAGAAGTATTAGAACAAGCAGAGGACACGTGGATGTGGCCCTGTTAACATTCTGGTTAGAGTGATGTCGCTAAGGGAGGGGAGAAAATGATTCAGGTAACCACAGTGAGCTGTCCATCTTCATAAAAAGTTTTATGTGTGGTTTAAACAGCACTGAAGAGTAAAAGTCCTGAAATGTTCTTGGCTGTTTAGCAATGGGTTTATGTGTTTTTCTTAAAGTAACAGCTGCTGTCTTTGGTAACACAGATGAAGGTGGATTTTTAAATGGTTTTGTTTCTTGACCCCTTTCTATATATAATAACGGAGCAGTTCTGTATTGCTGCTCCATATAAATTACAGAATGAAAATAGAGGGGGTGAAAGTTTAACTGAACTTTACCATTTAACAGTTTCATTTTTTAAGTTATACGTAGAATATATTGATTATAGGTTGATTATAAACTTGCTGTCTTCTGAAATTTTTTTCAGTATGTTTTACTCAGTTACATGAGTCTAAAGGTTATTTTCAGTCCTATAATCCTCACTTAATTGCAGTCTTTAAAAAAAAAATCCACCCTATTCTACTTGTTATTTGTCTGTTCATACAGTAAATTCGTTTCAAGGTTTGTGCCAATGGGTATTATTGGTGCTTTTTGAGGTCAAGGTGGACTATCCAGGAAGGGCTTGTTAACGAAAGTGTTCATCTATGATGGCATAGGGAAAATATATATATTTTTAATATTGTAAACATTTTTACTGAATAACCTTTTTTTCCCTCCTGCAAGCAAAGCTGGTGAACAGTGGATGAAGATACGGAAATCAAAGCTCTAATGGACCTTTTCGAAGAGAAGTTGTGGCTTATGTGGAGTTTACATGGGCCTCTTGATGGAAGAAAGCTAATCTGTTTAGTATTTGTGCATTTTACTAAAATGGCAGCTTAAAGTTGTGTATCTGCTATTGTGATGCCAATGCCGGTGTTTTAAGTGGAAAAAAAAAATTGACCTTGCTTTTGTGCTGTGTACACAAGATTTCTGGAAAAGTAAAGAAAAACCCTTTTTATGGCTCACACAGCTTAAAAGTAGCTGTCACTCAAACGTGCGCTCACAGTTGAGCTGCTTTTGTTTTATTCTAAATAAATTGTTTCTTTTGAGGAAAATGTTTTTCTGCCTGGAAGTGAATTGACGGCAAACCTTTGACCCCTTTGTTTGCAGCTGAGGCGTTCACTTGCTGCTGCTCAGATCTTGTATGTCCTGAGCAAGAAGCAGGGAGACCATCATTTTGACTTATCGCGGTGTGTCGATTCTGAAGGATCACTAGTGTTACCGTGACCCCCCTTTGTTTGCAGCGGAGGGGGTCCTTTGCTCCTCGGTCCTCAACTTGATGAGGACATGGTGCTGTTGGCTGGCACGAAAGAAGCCGGGGCAAGCACCGTAAGCCTCACCACAGTGCGCACGAGTCGGGGGCTTTGCTGGTTTGAAGAGCCCGGAGTTGCTGAAATTTTAAGTTTTGATTTATTTTGTTCACCTGTCACGTTTGGCCTTAGTTTTCATTTTTAATTTGAAGAGAAGTTTGCAATTGCTTTTATCTTGCACTTAACGTTTTGCACCAAATTGCCAAAAGAAGGAGAATGCTCCGTTTGCTTTTTAAATGTTAATGATGATGTTAATAAAGCCTTTCCTGACACATTTGAGGAGCTCCTTCGTCTCCAGGGGCTTCTCACCCGAGGTATGCAGTGATGATGATGATGATGATGATGATGGGTTTAGTTCTGAATGGATGAAGAGTTCCTGAGAGCTAGCGTTTGTAATTAGAACCGTTACTCGGTATCTGTGCCTTTACTTGACCTGTGGTTCCACATGCCTTGGATGTGCATGCACCGTGACGGTTTTCCTAGGTACGAACGCACACTCAGGCCCAGACACCTCGGTTGGTAGTACAGATTGTGAGGAAAAAAAAAAAAAAATGGAGGCATCCTTAAGGAGGAGAAAGTGTTTGCCTTTAGTTCCTGCACTGTCCTGCACAGGGGGTCCTGAGCTTTGGAAGCTGTTCCCAGGGCAGGAGAACGACCCCCCTCTTTGCAGCAGGAGACTTCGGTGCACAGTGACAACGCTGGAGCGCAAGAGGAGGCCAGCAGTGACGCACCCTTGGCTTCTGACACCACGGCCAGTTGTAAACTTAACTAGTTGCAGACGAAGACCACCTTGGCGTGCAGGCTCGCTGGGCCTGTTGTGAATTTTAACCTCGGATGGAAGAGCCTGGTGCTGTCTTGTCTCCAGGCGGGAGGATTATTACTTAGGCAACAGGTGATTTACCAGCCAAGGATGCCACGCTTATCCTCTGCAAGGTGGTGTGCCAGTGGCAAACAGCTGTATAGACTCTTGTCACCAGGTAAGAGGGTTTGGAGAGGTCAAAGTGCATTGTCACTCACAGGGTGAGGGGTTTTAATGTTGCGGGGGTGTGTTTCTCTGGAAATCAGGCACCACCTCCCCATCACCGAGGGATGGTGTTTGTAAAATTCCATGCTAGGCCAGAACTTCTGTTCTACTGGTATTTTTATTTTTATTTTTTTTTAATTATTGTGGGAGCCAAAGCATTGAAATCTTGGTAATGGGTTTGGAGCCTGCAACCTGCAACCTTGATATCCTTTAAAATTTTGACATTTTCCATTAGCCATGAACTTGAGCCTTAGTGGTGATTGACTGGTGCTGGAAGAATTTCCTGCTGTAAACCTCCAAGTTAACAAAATTATATATAGTATGTAGCAACAACAACGAAGAAATGTGTACCATCAGGTTAGGAATGATAAGATAATTTAACCAAAATGGTTAGTGTTTTTGTTTTTTTGTTTTTTGTTTTGTTTTTCTAGTCCTACAAAGAGATTAATTATAAAATTTGGCCACTACAACTTTAGGGGAGTGAATAGACAATGTTGACAAGGCTATTACATCATTTTCATGGTCCATTTAGTCTTCCCAGCCTTCTGAACCCTTCCAGCTCCTCCCCCCAATATTAATCAGTGTGAGATTTTGGCAACAAAATCACAGTAGTTTAATGTATAATGTGATTTAGGTTTTCTTGATTTATTTACAATGGGATAAAAATTTTTGAGAATTTTTTAAATGAAATTTTTATTTGTCTCTTCACAAAGGAGAAAGGTGTTTTTTTGTTTTTTTTTTTTGTTTTTTTTCAGGTTTTCAGTGTGCCTTACAAGAGTTTTTAAACATCTGCTTCTGAGTTGGCTGCCATCTAAAGCTTTGCTAAATGATTGCTTACCTACATGTCTAAAGGTTTTTATACCTGTTAGGAATGTCAATTTCCAGTGCACTTTCTTTCTCTGGCGAGTTCATACTGAAAGCCCATTAAGTAATTTTTCCAGTTATTAAACAAGTATTTTAAATTAGTATAGCGATTTGACGAAGATTATGTCACACTCTACATATTTCTGCATATTTGGTATCTTTCTAAGATCTCAGGCTTCCTCTCTCAGGAATAAGAAGAAATGTTGCACCCAAGGCATTTATTTGTATATGAAACTTTATGCAAAATGGAAAAAGTACACAGTGCGGCAATTTTGAAATTAGTCAAGAAGTTGTATGGCCAGCTACTCTGGGAAAGAGAAATTAATTAGGTCCACTGTTAGATCTGGGGTTCCGGTTTTATAAATTGGAAACCGCCCTTTTGAAATATTGGTGTGGTTTCTCAGTGTCTTTCATATGATCTAAATTCAGGGTTCTGCTCTAAAGGAAATAGTTCCATGACCATCTCTGAATATATTTGTGCTCATGTTGGGATTACCCTGACTTTTGGTGAATCAACCTTGATTTTATAAATTGCCATTTCTGTGCGTTAAGTTATATTGTTGTTTCCAAGTTGTTGATCTCAGGAAGTAAATTCAGTACTTATGACTTGTAAGCATCTATTTTCTTTGTACAATAGGATATCTGATTATGGCTTGTCTGACCATCACCTTTATCTTACTCTCTTTAAGCTTCCCTCGTTAAAAGACCCTTTTACTTAATAACTTGAATTATAACCTAGCTTTAAATTGTTAGCAGAAGAATTATTGAATAATAAAATTCCTTCAAACCTCAGACAAGATTGTTCTTAACAATTTAGAGATTTTGGCCTTGAAGTAAAATGACATAAGCATAACCAGGTAAATAGTTAAATATCAGGGGAAAAGTTGACAGTTTAAAACAGCCAGAGAAGGGATTGTCACAATATTACAGTTGGTTTACTAATGAATTTTCACAGGTGATAATGGGTATATGAATGAGTAGATGAAGTTTAAGGTTACTTTAAGCTAGAATGGTCATCAGCCTTACAAAAGAAGGATGTGGAACGGGGGAGGGGGAGGTATCAGGCAGACAAGCATGAATCACAATCTAGCAGCCTGTTGATGGATGGAAAAGATGCAGGCGGAAGCTTGGCAAAGGAGTAAAATGGTTGGATCAACAAAAACAGAATCCCGACGATAAGCCAGTTTGAGGAGGGCAGGGAGTGAGGATGCATCGCCAGTTGAAATGTTGATAACAAGTCACAGTATTAATAATAGCAGTCATTTATCAAATACCCCCTCCAGGCCAACATTCTGCCAAGTTCTGTCTCATGTTTCACCACAGACCATAATCTGATAGCGAGTGAGCGATAGGACCAGGATTCTAACCAGGCCTTTATCGTCACTGCACTGTCACACTTCGCTCCTCTCTTCCGGCTGGGACTGGATTGAAGCTGTAAGCATATGGGCAATAGATTTCAGGCTATGGAGTGTTGATACATTCAGAGTTCTTGGGAAACATACAGGCCCTTGACTGCAATCCCAGACATTCAGGGCTTTGTGAGGGCCAGCATGGCCAGGACTCTGTCCTTTCACAAGCCCCCCCGGTCAGTTCTATGGTCAACGGCCACATGTCGAGCGACACTGCCCACAGGCTGGAGTGAGTGCTGAAGTGGGTACATACTTGAAGACATGGGAAGGGAACGTAGTCCTGGGAAAGAAGCCGCCCCGGCAGGAGAGCCAGAATAGACTGTTCTGTCTCTGAAGCTGAGACGAGGCGCTTCCAGATGATGCATCACAATTAAAGCTGTTGCAGAGACAAGCAGAATGAAACGACAAATGCCATGGAATTTATCACTTAGCAGTGTCACTTAAATAACACTCTCATAGTCACATAATGATTTCTCCAAGGAATTCAGTCTTGCTTAGTATTTAACTTTGCCTTATAACAGGTCCACTGTTTATGATACGCTAAAGGGATGCCAGGAGTGTTTGTGACTTGGCTAAGGTATACACAGCCAGGGAAGGATGGAGCTACCCTTGAGTTTTCAGATGTTAATCTAAAAATAACGTGACCATAGTCTAACTTAAAATTGCAAGTGATTCTAGGATTGCATGTGTATGTACACATACATATAAGTGATTTTCTATGAATGAACATCACCTGTCAACCACCTTCTAACTAGGTTACCAATAGGATGGGAACAATGGAATTATAGGTAAAGTTGAGTGTATCTTTGACTTGTAAATAGTTGAAAGATTTCCTTTTTTTTTTTTTAATATATTTTATTGATTTTTTAGAGAGGAAGGAAGAGGGATAGCAAGTCAGAAACATCAATGAGAGAGAGACATCGATCAGCCGCATCCTACACACTCCACAGTGGAGATGTGCCTGCAAGCAAGGTACATGCCCTTGACCGGAATCGAACCTGGGACCTTTCAGTCCACAGGCTGACGCTCTATCCACTGAGCCAAACCGGTCTCGGCAGATTTCCTATTTTGAATTATGTATACTAGGTTGTCTTCAGTTAATGTAGCTAATTCTCCAAATATTTAGTTACTTATTTTATAACAGGCGTTATTCTAGGTCTTGGGGCGGGGGAGTCTATTGATAAAGAAAACAGACAAGTTTCTCTTTTCTCATGAACTTACTTTCTGAGGAAGAAGGGAGATAGTAAACCATGTTAGGGCCTTGTTGCCAAAGACAAAGGGTTTGGATTATTTTATTTATTTTTATTTTTTAAAATACATTTTATTGAGTTTTTTTGCAGAGAGGAAGGGAGAGAGAGAGCTAGAAACATCGATGAGAGAGAAACATCTATCAGCTGCCTCCTGCACACCCCCCACTGGGATGTGCCCGCAACCAAGGTACGTGCCCTTGACCGGAATCGAACCCGGGACCCTTCAGTCCGCAGACTGATGCCCTATCCACTGAGCCAAACCGGTTTCGGCAGGTTTGGATTATTTTAGTCTAAGGGCTGAATGCAATGGAAAGTTATTGGAGGTTTTAAGCAGGAGTGTTGTGATTTGATCAAGATTTGATTACCTGTCGCAGGAAAGTAACACAGATTTCCTTATATTATTTCCAAGATCAGGAATAACGCCTGACATATAATAGGTGCCCAGATATTTGAAGAATTAATTAACTAGCTACACAAATTGAAGATAAACCAATATAAGTAATTCAAAATAGGAACTCCTTCAAACATTTACAAGTCAAATTTCCTTCAAAGATAAATTAGCATTTCAGATTTTCTCTAAGATTGTGTTCTTCAGAGATCTGCAGTGTTCCATATTTAAATACCATAGAGAGATTTTATTTCTTCTTCAGGTTCATAATTGTTGGCCACCTCGAGATTTCAGAGCCATCTTCTTGTACCTCATTTTCTCATCATGTTATGTCTTATTCTGTCTGCTTTCATCAGACTATGACATTTTCAGCTGTAGGCATACTAGTCATCATTTCTAATTTCTGCTATAACACAGGGACCATGCTTTCTATATTTTGTAACTTGCCATTTCTCCTGTGGTATCAAACAGGGTCTTTCTGTAGAATGGCTGTCATCCTATGCAAACCATGTAGATACATGAGTTTATACAGTTTTAAGTGCTGAATTGGTATCTGACCTTTCCCAAATGGCCAACAGATTTCCTTTTCCCCAGGAAAAGGACTTCATACATTTATGTTCAGAGGAGAACTACGCACAGGCAAAATGAGTGCTTTGTGGTGCTACATACATACATATTTTAAGACATCTCGGGAAAGTTGTTCCATATAATTTTTATTTCAGCATATAGAAACCGACAATAGTTTTACTTTGTGCTCAAGATAAGCATTTAGTATGTGTATATTCTTTATATAGAGAAACACCTCAATAAATTAGGTACCTTCATTAGAATTTTCCTGAGTTCTGTATAGCAGAACCTGGCTGCATATTAAAATCAACTTTTTAATACCAGTGGCTGGGACAGTTACTCAGAGCTTCATAAAAATTGATCCCAGGTCAAGGGGGACTCTGCCAAGTTCCCAGTATTAGTCTTGTTTTCAGTGCCCCAGGTGACTACCCTGTAGCCAGAGTTGCAAAGCACTGCTCCAGAGACACATGTTAAACATACGGGCTCAGTCCAGCAGGGATATTGCTTCGTCTTCTACCATCCTTGCTATTAAGAGAGTGAGTGGTCCAGCAGCGTTAGCATCACTTGGAAGTTCGTTAGAAATCCAGAATTGCAGAGCCTCACCCCAAACCTGTTGAATGGACCCAGATCCCCAGGCAGTTGGTATGTATCGGACTTGAAAGATGGAGAAGCACCGCTTCAGATGTAGATACATAAATATTCTGTGTAGTTAAAATAGATGATTAAACACCCCTTATGAGTAAGATTCTCAGACTTGTGCATTAGTGACATTTACTTTGAAGAATTTAAAAAAGATTGTTCAACAAGAAAAATAAGCACCAAAGAGTTCTTTGTGAGTGAGCTTCTGGCGGCCAGAGGCCAGTGGTCTCTGCCACCGAGATGGGGGAGGGGTTACTATCGCCTCTCCTCCTTGGTTCTTGATTATTTTATGTTTGTCTCTTTTCTGTCTTTCCTGTTGTGTTCTGGTCCGCTCTTTTCGTGATGAGATAGAACATGTTACATTTTGTAGATACAGACGAGGTTCTTGGAGACTCTGTTTGATGATACGTGTCCCCTGATTTAGAAAATCTGGTCGAGGTAGGTCTAGAGCTTTCAGTGGGGAGATGGATATGGACAGGACTGGGGAGTGATTCCTAATGGCCTGTATGTTTTCATTTTAATATAGTAACTTCATAAGTGAATTGATTTTTCTCACATAGCAATAAGAATAAAAAATTTATATTCAATTCATCTTAAAGTGTACGATAATAATATAACAAATGTTAAATTTAAAATTCACATATGCTAACAGGCATGGCCCAGTATGAATCTTCAAAGAATAAATTGCAACGTATCAATGTAGACACAGGAATGATATTTTTAATGTGTTCGTTTTTACGATGAAAGATACTGAAATACGTTTGCCAAGCAACCATGTCGATATCAAACGCAAAATTGCAGCTAGACTCTTCTCACATCCCACAGATTTTAAATTGACGCATGTGTTTTGTAGAGATTTTTTTTTCTTTTTTGTCAAGCACAGCACTGTCAGCATCTCTAGAAACCTTTTCTAGGGTTTACTTGTGGCTTAACGATTTCTCCTGAGACCTGAGAGGTTCGTTTTTAGTGGAGACTTACCTATTTCTCCTGAGAAATGTCATTTGTGAAATTTACCCTCTGCAGTGGTAAATTTCACTCTACAAAAGGAATGAATTCATCTGAATTTTTAAGTTTGGTGATTGAAAATATTTCTGTGATACATGAGTGGGTTTTGCTTTAATGTGTTGGTTTAAAGGTATTTTGAACCTTCAAAGACACTTTTGCTTCTGTTTGCTGCTGCTTAAGATTAGAGATATCTGAAGGTCTAATACGATTTTTTTTAAATATATTTTATTGATTTTTTACAGAGAGGAAGGGAGAGGGATAGAAAGTCAGAAACATCAATGAGAGAGAGAGACATTGATCAGCTGCCTCCGGCACGCCCCACACTGGAGATGTGCCCGCAAGCAAGGTACATGCCCCCGACCAGAATTGAACCTAGGACCGTTCAGTCCCCAGGCCGACGCTCTGTCCACTGAGCCAAACTGGTTTCGGCTAATACGATTTTTTAAGATACATATGGTGTTGGACCTACCTCCTCTACTACTTTGATAGCCAAGTTTAAAGGAAGGAGCATCTCTGAGTACAGTAATTGGTTAAATGTCTTCTTTTCCTCCTGGGTTTCTTTTTAGGAACTACCGAGAATCAAAACCCTATAGCCGACTTTGGGATATGGCTTTCTTGTTCAACTAAAAGATGAGTTCTAATTGGCAGACTTCTGGCATTGGCACGTGTCCTCCTGTTTCTGTAGAAACGGTTGGAAGTCAGAGCTGCACAAGGGAAAGGGTAAGTTTCTTTTAAACTCCATATTTACAAACCCATGTTATTAACTGAGGCATGGTGTCAGTCTCCGCATCGAGATGGCCATCAAGGAACTAGAACTTAAACGTGAACTAATTTACACTTGAGTGGGAACTGACATCCAGTCATTAAATATCAGGAGGGTTTAAATATGGATTTATTTTTCTCGTGACTCTGACTTCAAGTTTCTTGAAGCAGTTAACTCAGTATATAATTTGCATGTTCAGTTATTTCTAATTGAGGGGGTCATAAAATTGATTTTTATCCTCTTAGATCTAATTCTGTTGTACTTTTCAGTAAGTGAACATTAGAATATAAAATGTAGAGAGGACATTTTAAAGGTCCGCATGAATTATAAGTCTTCTTTGGAACAGACTTACTTTTTTTTTTTTAATATATTTTATTGATATTTTACAGAGATAAAGGGAGAGAACTAGAGAGTTAGAAACATCGAGAGACATCAATCAGCTGTCCCCTGCACGCCCCCCACTGGGGATGTGCCCGCAACCAACGTATATGCCCCTGACCGGAATCGAACCTGGGACTTTCCAGTCCGCAGACCGATGCTCTATCCACTGAGCCAAACCGGTTTCGGCCAGACTTACTTTTTAATATATTTTTATTGATTTCAGAGAGTAAAGGAAAGGGAGAGATAGAAATATCAATGTTGAGAGAGAATTGATTGGCTACATTTTACACGCCTCCCACTGGGGATCGAGTCCACAACCCTGGAATGTGCCCTTGACCGAAATCGCACCCAGGACTGTCAGTCTGCAGGCAGAAGCTCTATCCACTGAGCCTTACCAGCCAGGGCCAAAGTCTGATTCTTGACGCTATATAACAAGTACTGTACTACTGACCAGTGTTTTAGCCTCTCTCTCTCTTATCCGAGCAGGAAGGGGTCATCTGCTGGGCACAAACATTTGTTCTCATCCAGGCAGGCTCCATTATTCGTAGAACCTAAGACAGCTGCCAACTGGTGAGTCATCTTGCTGTGGCTTCAGAGGGCTGTGTGCATAGCTGGGGCATTTAGCTTGAAATTGTTTAATCAAGAGAGAAAAAGTCTGATCTACAGGTTGAGGTATAGAAGTGATTTATACTAAACTGACTAGTTTAGAGAGACTGGAAGATAGTATTAGCTCATGTCCTTTGAAACATACTGTCTCATTGCCTGGATCCTGACATGCTACTCTCAAGTACGTATATTGTTGTAGGTTTCTCTTTTCCCTGCTAAATGAGCATTCGTGTCGATTGATACAAACCACAGAATGAGACATCTTGGCTTTATTTCAACTCAAATAGTCAGTTATGTAAAAATAGCATAAGAAGTGAAAGTTGGATGTTTTTCACTGGGAAAGTGAGTTCACTTTTTAAAATTTCACTTCATGCGTTAATGCCTGAAAATAGATTCTCACACAAAAAAATGTACACCTCTCTCTCTTCCTGAACTGCTGTGTGCCCTGTTCATTTCTCTTCGCTCACTGTGGCTTGAATGAAGCAGAAAGAGCATTGGATTTGTGATGTTGGGAAGAAAGGTGATTAGAAAACATTTAGTTTTTGTCTGTGTGCTGTCAAGTATCTACAAGGGATTCTTCGGTCCATAGTGTCAGGGTGGCTAACGCATCTGGTTTTAAAACTGGAAGTCAGAGTTTCAGGCGCTCCCTCATCGTCAGCCAGACCCAGACCTTGGTCACCGGGTCTTCTTTTATTCTCTGTGTCCCTGAAAAGGACTCTCTAGGAGTTATCGATCATTTTGAAGATTTCACAATACACTAGCTTCCATCAGCAAGTACCAGGGATTAGGTTCTTTTTTAGAAATTATTGTCATAATTGTTTCAGTAATACTTGGTAATGCCAGCTTACCTCTTATAGAAATAAGGCATCCATTTCAAACTGATTTATTTAAAAGCGGATTCCAAGGACTTTAATTATTTTTGTATTTGTATATGTTAAGACCATCTATATATGTAAAAGGCTAACGTGCAAAGTGTCCCCTTGGGTGTTTGACCAGGAGACCAGGAGTTCAACCGCTCACTATGATGTGCGCTGACCACCAGGGGGCTACGCGGAACATGGTGGGTGACCAGCAGCAGGCACTGAGGGAAGGAAGAGGTGGGGAACCTGATCGGCCTTGATCGCCAGCCAGGCCTAGGGACGAATGTCGTGTTCCGGTCCTCTAGTAAGTGATAAATGTGAAGGCCACTGCGTAGGTATCTGTGGCAAACATAGCCAAGTGAGGCAAGTAAGTAGACAGAAAGCCTCATATAAGTTAGTTCTGGCTTAAGAAATTGTTAGGCGTAGAAATATTAATTATGCCATGTTAACCACAGTTGTTGTGTTCTGATGAGAGAAAGCACATTCTAACCTGGCTGAGAGTTGTCCCTGCCTGGGGACTTGTGAGTTAACCCGGAATGGGCCACTCTCCTTACTGAGAACCGCCTTTTATCCTGGAAGAGGTGCCTGCCCTTTGCAGCCCCCTGGCCCGCATGCCTGTCACCTGTAACCGTTATATCAGTCCTTCCTCTTTCTGCCTACTTCCCCGTGCACGCATTGTCCTGCTCCCCGAAATAAGCAGCTGGTTTATGGGGCGGAGAGGTGGGGGGTGGAGTAGGTTTTTGTGGATGACCTGCCGCTCCCCCATATTGCCAGTGTTATTTCAGTAAACGCTGATATCCAGCTCAGCCCTGTCTCTGCTTAATTGGCTCAAGTAGTGACAGGCATCCAGACCCATTGGTCGTCCCGTTTCAAAACTACTCGAGGTTTTTAAAATTATTGAGCTTTGGTTTTATATTGAGGTAGTAGAGAAACCACTGTCCACGTTTTGTATCGTGTCTCTCTTAAAAACAGTTAAAATCTGCCGAAAACCGGTTTGGCTCAGTGGATAGAGCGTCGGCCTGCGGACTGAGAGGTCCCAGGTTCGATTCCGGTCAAGGGCATATACCTTGGTTGCGGACACATCTCCAGTGTGGGGTGTGCAGGAGGCAGCTGATCGATGTCTCTCTCTCATCAATGTTTGTAACTCTCTCCCTCTCGTGTCCTCTCTGTAAAAAAAATCGATAAAATATATTTAAAAACAAACAGTTAAAATCCAATATTAATAGACTATATTTTTTCTCCTATGGATATAGCTGATTTTATAGTTAGGCATATTTGTTCACTAAGAAGCTAATTTTTTTTTTATGGTATCATTCAGATTTAGACATCCATGTTCTTTTTCTAAATATATTTTATTGGTTTCATAGAGGAATGGAGAGGGAGAAAGAGATAGAAACATCAATGATGAGAGAGACTCATTGAATGGCTGCCTCCTGCATGCCCCTAAACGGGGATTGAGCCCTTGACCGGAATCGAACCTGGGGCCCTTCAGTCTAAGCTGACACTCTGTCCACTGAGCTAAAATGGCTAGAGCAAGGAGCTAACTTTGTGCAAAGATAGCATCATATATTAATATGCCTATGTTACTTGAAAAGATCACAAAATTCCAACTAGTCCATGTAAGCATAATTGTTGCTTTTATTGGATTTTAAACTAGAGAATCATTAAAGAAGAGAAACCGAGAGCCATGATCTAACGGACACTGGTAAGCAGGTTTCAGAACCGGCTCTGTCCAGGACTTCAGGCAAATGACTTGGTTTTCATTTGCTTTTGTTCCTTATTTATAAAGTAGAAATAATGCTACATTTCCAGCTTCCTCACAGATTGACATGATGATAATGAGGTGATAGTTGGGAAAGAACTTCAATTTAAAGGTACTGTAAGGTAGGTTAGTATTAGAAATAGTATTTAATGACCTATATAGAAAATTCTTCAACAGTGATGGCATGGCATTGAGCCAATTAAGCAGAGGCAGGGTTGATCATATATGAGCATTTGCTGCTGGCAATATGGGAGAGCAAGTAGGTCATCCACAAAAATCCGCTCTGCGAGCCCCCATAGCCAGCTGCTGACAGGGGGGACCAGGATTACACAGGGAATTAGGGGCCTCGGGCGTGGGGAAGTAGGGTACAGAGGAACTCCATTGTTTGGGCAACAAGGTGGTTAATCTCGCCATGACCATAGGCAGTTCCCGGATGAGGATGAGTCCAAGGTTTACTCCCAGATCCTAGGGGCAGACCACTCCCAGCCAGGTCAGAGCGCCCTTTCTTTAACCAACGCCAGGCAGTTGTGGTTAACAGAGCAGGTTAATGTTTCCCGTAACCATAGCTCGTCCCCGGTATTCTGTTTTTGCCCCTCACAATTTGAGTCCGAACAAATTTATTCAAAGATGACTGCTTTCACTCAAATTAGCTTCACAAACTCACGGTAATGCCAAGAAGCCAGGGTGATCTAGAGAGGAGAGACGTTGGGTAGAAGGACAAAGATCACATGGCGAAGTAGGTGAGAGGAATAAGAATGTATGCCAAAGGAGTAAGTAGGTATGACAGGCATGGGAAAGTAGGCAAAAAATCAGAATGGGTAAGATGGTTACAGATCACAGGCAGCGCTGGCGGTTGCAGGGGCATTGTTTCAGCAACAAGAAACCTTTCCTAGAGGCCTGGCAGTTCCGGGAGAAGGAGAATGGACAGAATTGAAAGGTTAACTCCCAGGGCCGGGGTCATACAACTCCCAGCAGATTAGAATGCGCTTTCTTTAATCAGGAAGTTTGATTAATATTTCTTATAACTATGGCTATTCCCCACTATTCTATTTCTGCCTCTAACAAAAGCATAGGGTTTTGCATCAGTGTATTTGAATTGTGACTCCATCACTTACTGGGGATTTACTTTCTTGATCCATTTATTCATTTGTAAAATGGGCATTTTAGTATCTGCTGAAGTTTAAATAAGATAATATGTACAATGTGCCTATCTCAGGGATTGGTATGTATTAGATGTTGAAATAAGGTTATTCACCAGTCTGTCACTCCAAACATACTTTTATAACCAAAGTCTAATATTTGTTTTTCTCTCTGTACCTTAGGGATCTCTTGAGAGGCAAGACTGGAAATCAACATATTTTGGTTTTCTTTAAACCTTATACAGATCTGGGGTAGCGTTTCTAGATTGTGGATTCTTAGAAGTGTGTCGACATCTCATAATATTGTCCAAGAAAAGTAGTAAATGAACAGGAACATGATGAGTTCATTATAATGACTATATTAGCTATAGTCCACATATTATTCAGATTTTTCTCAGTCCACACCACCCAGGTTTAAGGGGACTATTCTCATTGAGTAGGATGAAAAACAGTTGTGTTGCCTAAGATTCATAAATCAGATTTCAGCTAGGAGTTCTTTAGTTGGTCCTGCTTAAAATGTATCATCTGCTGTCGCAGGAGGAAAGCAGAGTCACCCTGGGTAGTTAGAGGCTCTTTGGAAAACAGTTTTTGTTCAAAAGGGAAGGGGCATGGAGGAAAATGGTTTCTAATAATCTATTGATTTTTTAAAAAATTTTTATTGTGTTACATGTATATTGATTTCTTTTATCTACTCTTTTGATACATAAAGCAAAGAAAGGAAATTAGGAGGTCCTGTATATGAGGGTTAACTTCGATATTTACACTTAATCCTATACATTTGAAATAGGGCCACCTACTATTTTTAAGATAACTGAGATCCGAACCCAGATTAATTTGGTCCAAAGTTTCTGCTGGGCCTTGGGGATGCAAAGATGAATGAAACATCCTCCAGCTGGGTGATCTTTCAGCCTGATGGAGGTGGTTGACATGCAGGCTCATGTGGCACTCTGTTAAAATCTAGATGGGATTCCGGGTGAGAGAATGCGTTGATGCCAATAAGGTTTTTCAGAGGAGGTGGCCTTCCAGAGGATCGGATTGGGAAGGTACCCGAGCATGTGGGATTGTCGCTGGCAGCAGACCTTGCACAAAGGTGTCCACAGGGAGTAAGGGGGGTGACACTTTGGAGCTAAACCCAGGCTTCCAGTTCAGGATTTTTCTCTGTAGGGGGTCAATGGCTATTTTAAAGCAGAAAAGGATGGAAAGATGTAATAATAATAATAACAATGACAGCAGTAACAGTTTAAAGGAGCGTTCTGAAGGAGATGCAAAAGGAGGTTGGTGTTCCTGAGAACTCATAGTATTTTTTTCTTAAAATCACCAAGGAATGAAGGCTCTCTATTGACATGCAATTTCTTAGTTTAAGTGCCGTTGTTAATTAGTTAACATAATTTTTCCATATGTAAGAAGAATCTTTTCCTTTAAGGATATCTCCCATTCAAAGCCACCTATTTCAACTTTCATGTAAAACTTGTAGATCTCAGGAAACATTTAGATAATTAACTTGAATATTTCAGAGAATTAGATGTAGGGAAAAAGTAATATTGTTTGGTTGGGCAGGAATACCATTCAAATGAACTTGAAATAAAGGATATTTTTTTAACAAAATTTTTTTATTATATAGCAATACATGTTTATCAAAGAAAATTTAAGAAACAAAATAATGCAAAGAAACAAAAAACACCTATAATCAATAAGCAAATATGAACTTTTTTGGGGTAGATAATATTACACTCACTAAATATTCAGATTCCAGCGTTCTAGTCAACCAATGGATATATTTAATACCTTCAATTAAGGAAAATGGTTTCTGCCTTCACTTACTTTATTGACTGAATTACAATGCACAAATGAGAGTTTGGTTATTACAATACATTCTGATTTTCATTTAATAACTAAGGTGGCTGCTATAACTGATTAAAATGATAATCTATTAAGTACTAACAAATGGCATGCTTTCAGTGGCTACTCCCTTTCTTTCCACCAATTCATTCTTAGGAATGGCAAAGAAAAGGGAATCTTAAAAACGATTTGGTTTGCCCTCTTATTTTACAAATGAGGAAACTGTTCTGAGTTTTTGTGTCCAGTAACTTATTCCTGTAGGATTTCTTTTGTTTCTAATGACTTACTAGTTGAGCTTTTCTTTTTGTTAAACTTGTACTTGATTGCAGTCTCTCTCCTCCCGGTCAGACTCTGCTTTTCCACCTTTCAGCCAGCGGGACAAAGAAAAGGGAAACTGAAGAGAGGAGGAAGCACGTGCCGGAGAAGTAGAAGGAGCCTGCGTAGGTGTGGGTGTAATCATATAGCCAGCCTGGAAGGAAGGAAGGAAGGAAGGGTTTCATTAGCCAAGCAAACCTTCCCTCTAGTCATTCTCAGCCACGACCTTTTCTCGAAAAGAGTCTGTCTTGTGACCCATTAGAGAGTTAGCCCAGCTCTTATCTGTCTTATTTCTAGTGATGGAGTTACTCACGTCAGTTTCACTTGGTTTAGGGACTCAACCTGTGGAGACAGTCATTGTGGACCCAGACTGATCTCTGACCTTAAACTAGAAGTGGGAGAGAAGGAGGGACACCTACCGTTTTATTTTCTGATGAATTTTGTTAGAAGGCACCATTCTTAACAAAGAAAATAATTGTAAGCTCCTCATGTTTTCCAAAGGAAAAAATGAAGAGAACTGGTTTTCCCCCCTCACTGAACAAATGTTTGAGTATTTACTGTGTTCCAGGGAACGTGCTAGGGGTTGAGGGTACAATAATGACCCAAAAGAGACATGGTCCGGGCCCTCGAAGACTGTACAGTTTAGTTGGGGATTAAGGGTTAACCACATAAAATTGCAAACTTACATTATGGCTTTTATATTTAAAATCCAGAAAAAACCTTGAAGAGTTAAAGCTGTTATTCTGATCATTTATTTGAAAAACTTTGGTGCTGTATGCTGGCAGTTCTGGGTACTGGGAATATCCCCATGAACAAAACAGATGGAAATCTGCCTCGTGGAACTTACGCTGTGTCTTGATTTTTGTTTCTATCTGGGAACATGATTTGTCACTGGAAGTGTAGAGCACGCCCTGTCCTCTTTGTTCTCTGATTTGGCTCTGAAACAGACTTTACATTTTTAGTTATTTTTCATTTGCTTTATGTTTCTTGTGCATAATGGAATGAATGAATGAATGAATGAATGAATGAATAGAATGTTTTATCGCCTCTTAAAGTCAGCTAACTTTAAGGTGCTTTTTACCCATGGACTCCTTGTTTGATCAGTGACCACAAATGCTTCTTGGCGTTAAGCAAGAGTGGGTGAAACCTACGAGGACAAGTCCTTGTTGGTTGTGATTGACCTTTATATACCTGAAAAATAGGTGGCCAGTCTCTCAACTTCTAGAAATTTCTAGGAAGGAGGGAGTGTGAAAAGCAGCCACACTTCTTTTTATCCCTTGTCATTGTTGCCTTAATCCCACCAGTACACCCAGTTTACAGCATACACACACACACACACACACACACACACACACACACACACACATACCCTGTGAGTTATGAGACAGCAGTATTAGAAATAATGCTGTGGGAAAAGACTAGAAATTCTTGGGTTGCTAAAGGTCAGGAGAGCACAGCTAAAAGGAGTGAAATGAGTTGTTTTTTAAGAAATCCCAGAGAGCCTAAAACATTTTCAGAGAAAATGCATATAAGCCTTTAATTTCACCCACATACACACATTGAAAGTCAGAATGTTGCTTTAGAAACATTAAAGATTAATGAAATAATTTGTTTTAAATCTGTTTTTCCTCTTCATACTTGATAATTGAGATGTTAGTATATGTGTTTTTTATCCTATCTCTACGACCCAGTTGCTACTCAGTAGGATTATAATGTTCAGTTGAGTATTTAGTTTTAGGAGTCTGTTTATAATAGCAAATATGAGGTGAAATATAGGAAGCATTATTGATTAATTGTGTATGAAAGTATTGTCTTAATCAGCTTAGCTTTATGTGGCTGCTAGGTAAGTTAAATTCAGAACTTGGTTTAAATGAAATATTTACTCTATTTGATTGGAATAAGTAGCTTTTCCCCATCACTGAAAAATAACTGTATAATTGGTCAGATTTTATCAGATCTCTGTCCTTTTAAAAGAATAGTATGAAAAAGCTGTATAACAGTGCACTTCCAACTCCACACAGTTTAATGCATTTAAGTGTATATTTTTATTTTTATTTTTTAATATATTTTATTAATTTTTCACAGAGAGGAAGGGAGAGGGATAGAAAGTCAGAAACATCGATGAGAGACATCGATCAGCCGCCTCCTGCACACCCCACACTGGAGATGTGCCTGCAAGCAAGGCACATGCCCCTGACTGGAATGGAACCCGGGACCCCTCAGTCCTCAGGCCGACGCTCCATCCACTAAGCCAAACCAGTCTCAGCTAAGTGTATATTTTAAAAGAAATTATTATTGGTAGTTCAAAAGCCACTCTGTTTTAAATGGAAACACCCATGGTCAACATTCAAAAGTCTGGGTTCCTTTGTGGCCGTAGCAAAAGCATGTGAATGGCAGAGAAAGTCGTGATTGGGTACCAGCCACAATTCAGGAAAGCGTGTGTGTGTCCGTGTGTCCACTCCATGTGTGTAAGCTGCCCCTGAGGTTTGCCAGCAACTTCCTGAGCTGCAGTCCCCTGGAAGCACGTCTCCAGTGTCTCAGACACCCCAGGTGCGTGTTAATCGCTCATTGGTTACCTCCTGCTGGTGCCAGGTTGATTCTTAGGCACAAAAATTTGTCCTCCAAATCACTTCCTTTGTCTATAGCTCTGTAACCCATGTTCTGGGCAGGAATGTCTAGGAATATTTCCTATAATTTAAGACAACTAAGAAGGTAAGGCTCAGCTTCCTTCATTAGTTTTGCAAACCAGCTTCTTCCAGTGAACACAAAAGGGATTAGAATAATATGTCAAGTTTGATTTGTAATCTAGGACTTTAAATTCATTTAATAAAATGTCAACATTTCAAAACTATTTAATGTTAAGGAGTTAAGCCATATGTTACAGGTTAAGCCATACATGTGTAAAGATGAATTTAACAAGCTGTGTAAAAAGGTATTCAGACCTGTAATATCTTAGCACTTGATTGAACTCAGTGATGAATCTTTTTTATTAGGATTAGTAGTAGTATTAGGTTTACTGTTGGCCGCCTTGTGAAAACTTGAAATATGCCCAGAAGGTCCTTCATTCCAAAGTTCCTTGATGCCAGTTCAAGTTAGTGGTTGATAATCTCTAAGTGACTGGCCGGTATTGAACCAGAACTTGGAGCTGATGGGCTACAGCACAGCGTCCAACTTCCTAGGGTGTACCGAGACAGTGATCTCTCAGCCCCTGGTCACCAGAGCCGCTGGCTGGCCATCAGCAGCCTTGTTTTATTCAGTATTCTATAATGTATTTTCCTTAAGTGCCATGATGGGAAAATACATAGATGTTCTCAATAATCTTGGGAAGTGTGGTTTAGCACATTTCAACCTCAGTGTCTTTTCAGACCAGAATTCTCCAAACGCCTTATGATAGAAACTTGCAGGAAGATGTATTGAGTGAGCTTTGGGCATTGGCTCTGTACTGTGAGTTTTACTAAAATGATTGTGGTCTGTGTTAGGATTTGGAAGCTTGAACCCATGACCTTGCAAAGGAATATATTTGCAAGGTAAGGACTAACCTCCTCTTCTAAACCGCACTAAAGAACTATTTGGGATTTCTTTTCTTTTTTTTTAATGTTTTTGTAGGGATTCATCCATCCTGGAAATACTGAATCAAAATAAAATTTCTATGGGCATTGTTTGTGGGGGAAATCGCTCGATAAAGAGATGATTTACATGGTTTTCCTTTCCCTCTTCAGGTTATAGTATATCCCTCAGGATGTAGAGGGCAGAGAACCTTGCTCTGCTTTCTCACTTGCCCCCACTTACTCCCCCCTCCAGGGATGTATAGCAGACTGAAAGGTTCAGTTATTTTGTTTGTTTGTTTGTTTTTCTCTTTTAAGTCTCGGGCCATGGAGAAATTCCCAACTGATAGGCCGAGATGACTGATAAATGTGGAGCGTCAGCTTGGTAACAGGTGGAGTGAGGACTGGGCGGAATATTTGCTTAATATTGTATCTGAAGTGAGGGAGGAAGAGACATAGGAAATGACCCATTATTTCATGAGGAGGTGAACTTCTCTGTGTTAGTGGGGTAGAGGCAAACTTGGTGAATTTTCAGCTAGCCACTGTCTTTTCTTATAAACACAGACGAAGAGTTAGTGCAGAATTACCAGTTTCACTCCATGGTATTTTTTGTTAATGGTATGAGAGAGACATACTTCTCCTTTAGGAACTAATTTGAACTTGTGCTGGTGTATAATCAACTTATAATTATTTGGCCTTAAAAATAATTTCTTGAGTTTGATGAAAAAAACAACAAACTCCTGTGAAGTGTCCACTGGATTGAGTGACAGCCATTCTTTCTATGCCACAGCTCAGAAAGTCTTCGTTTAAAGGCAGGAAAGTGGAGATGTGGGTTAACCTAAATTTTCTGTTAATGAAGTGGAACAAGAATGCAGGTTCTATTAATTCTCAGTGTTTCAGGTTCCAGATTGCTGGTTTTATTTTTATTTTAAAATATATTTTTATTGATTTCAGAGAGGAAGGGAGAGGGAGAGAGAGAGAAACATCAATGATGAGAGAGAATCACCAGTCGGCTGCCTTCTGCCTACTGGGGATCGAGCCCAGAACGCGGGCATGTGACCTCGACCAGAATCAAACCTGGGACCCTTCAGTCCCCAGGCGACACTCTATCCACTGAGCCAAACCAGCCAGGACCAGATTGCTCATTTTAGTATTGGGTCCTGTCTGTATATGTGCCATTACTTAGTGAACAGAGGAGGAGCATTAAGAAAATTGTCTTCTGCCGAAACCGGTGTGGCTCAGTGGATAGAGCGTCGGGCTGGGGACTGAAAGGTCCCAGGTTCTATTCCGGTCAAGGGCATGGACCTTGGTTGCGGGCACATCCCCAATACGGGGTTTGCAGGAGGCGGCTGATCGATGACTCACTCTCATCGATGTTTCTGGCTTTCTGTCCCTTTCCCTTCCTCTCTGTGAAAAATCAATAAAACATATTTTAAAAAAAGAAAAGAAAAAAGAAAATTGTCTTCTCTGTATCCCAGGGAACAACTAGCAGAGAGCTGTGCTAATAAGGGGCTTGGTAATTATTGAATGAATACTGAGCTGTCAAATGATTGTTTCTGGTATTTTAAGGGAGTTTTCACAAGATAATTGGGATTGATGTAAATGTATATTAGCATAGTATGTACCTTCATCAGTTGGGAATGAGGGGTACATGGAAGAGAGGGAAACTAGATTCAGTTCTGTTTCATAGGCAGCCACTATGGGCCGTTGGTTTTATTTTTACATGAAACTGAGCCTTCAACATTTTGAGCTCACACACCAAATGCCTTTGGATAGAAGATTAGGAATTTCACATAAGCAACTTACATTTGACGGGTATGTTGGAGAATATGACTATAAACTTG
Source organism: Lasiurus borealis (assembly GCA_004026805.1). NCBI lineage: Eukaryota > Metazoa > Chordata > Mammalia > Chiroptera > Vespertilionidae > Lasiurus > Lasiurus borealis. The sequence continues at coordinate 23,705 of PVJN01007551.1, read as the reverse complement.
CTCTTTATTTTTATATTTTTGCCCAAGGCACTGTTTTTGTTTTTATATTGCTATGTAAAGGCCTACTTGTGTTAAAGGGTGTACTAGAAATACAATCGTGCTTTAAAATTGCAATGCTTTTTATTTTCCCACAACTTCCCAAGGCTTCCATCTCGGTGCCAGCGTGTAGATCTAGATGCCAGCTTCTCACAAAAACAGCAGTTGAGTTTGGATAAGTTGGCCTGTACATAGGTCTGCTGATCGCCCTAGGTCAGAACCCCCCTAAAGCTGGCCTCGTCTGAAGCAGGCCACGTTATTAATTAGGAATTTGTCCCTAAGTGTTGGGAAGGAACAGGAGGGGCAGGCTGTGGGGTGCAGTGGTCGAGGAGGTGTGTGTTGTTAGGGAATAATTTTAAACTTCTCTCCTTTTCGGTCCCTACTGATAAGAGAGTTTTGTTGCTACTGTGTTATCATAATTATGGTTTTAAAAGTGTATAAATAATTTTTTTTGCTAAATGCTCTATATTTTTAAAAGAAAAAAGTTTTTAAGAAACTCAGGTATGATTCTTATGGATTTTTTTTCTGTGTTTTATTAAGATATGCTGTATATGACTAACTTGCTTTTCTTTTTCATTTCCACACAGGAAAGAGAAAAATATTTTCAGATAACCGATGTAACCATTATTAACTAGTGTTTGGCTGAGGATTCTGTGAAAAGTTTTACTGTTTGCTAGAGTCCTAATTTAAAATGCCTGTAATCTTTTATAGGAATTTCAACTTTTGCGATTTGGTAATAACAGATCTAACAGGTAAGTAAGAAAACGAGAATCTCGTTTCATTTGAAGATCAAAGTTTGGTTGAGAGTTTAATATTTTGTAACCAGAAAGCCTGTTGATTTATTTAAAGCTAAAACAGTAATGGAACTGCCCGGTCCTGTTGAGAACTGAGTGAATCTTTAAGGCAGCATTTCTGATGTGTCTTTGGTGGTTGCAGTTAAGTCAGAATTTAGGAAAAAACCTAATGGCCTTTGTCAAGTCCTTTGTCATCTCACAGAGAGACAGTCACAGAGACAAAGACTCGATGAAGTTCCTCCCTCCCACTGAGTGCGCAGGGCAGCGTCGCAGTCTGGGAGAGATCCTGATATAGAGAAGGACATTTAACAACTATATCAGTTATCATCATCTTGTTAAGGTACTACGAGCCATCCTCAGACCAAAAAATCTATACATAAGCTTTCAGCAGCAGCCTTAATACTTTCATTGACTTTTTTTTTTTTTTTTTTTTTTTTTAGAACTTATAAAATTTATAGTTGCCTAAATAACATGCTCAGAATTAGCAGGTAGAGATTTTACCATGAGCTTCCTTTCTCCTCACAGCTGGGGCGTTAGAAGCTTTGGGTAATAAAAGGCTCATAATTTTTTTTTATTCACTGACAGCAAGAAATGTACTTTACGTTCCATATACTTAAAATACAGAGGTATGTGTGTAAAAAGTTTCACAATAAAGTGATGCACTGTTTTCTAATCTGCTCTGTTGTAGTCTATCCTTTTTCATTCAGAGATAAATGACAAGATCACGAAATAAGACATTGATTTCAAGACCCGCACACACACCGGCAGCTTTTCCTTTTCAGGTAGTGATCCTCACAAAACATGCCTCCTCCTCTCATATACAGATCTCTTTGAATATCTTATGTTAAGACGTGTACAAAAACTGGAATGTAAAATCTCTAATCATGTTGTAGTTCAGATCCTTGCCTTTCTCGGTTGCATGTGATGCTCTGTGCACTGGAATTGGTTACCGCCCTGTGCTCTTGGCCTGATAGGCTGAGAGTTCCAGGCATCATTGGACCCGGTGAAAGGGCTCAAGGTGGACAGAAATGCGTGAGCAAACTGTACTTGGGTCTGTTTCCTGTACCCCGCTATCCGGGAGTTCTGCCAGGTGACTCTGGTGTTGGGTGTTCTCTTATTAGTCCCTAGAGGACAATTCTGGCTTGACTGTGTATCTTAGTCTGCTCTCCAGGTATGAAGGATAGGCTGCGTTGGACAACATGGGAAGATGTGTGTTCATACGTGCAAATAAGGATTCGGTTGTGTATTTGTACCCATTTTACGAATGATAGTGGGCAAGATGAGATCCTTTTTCTGCCTCATTTCAGGACTAAAGTAAGTTTTAAGTTGAATTCATGTGTGTGGGTGTTGGGAAATGCTATAGTCATTTCTACATTCCAATATATTGAGAACTATAGTTTGGAAAACACTGAAGTCTGTTCCCCATAAGTAGTCAGTCTTTTTCATAGTCTTGGGTTAAATGCCCAGTTAGGTAGAAAGTGAGTAAAAAAAAACCTACACACTTCAGTATGAAAGCTAACTTACATGATCAGAGCTCCCCCACATTGAACCCTGCTTCTGTGTAACGTTCGCCAGCGGTCCCTCATGGCCTCTCCACAGAGTGTGGCCTTTAGGCCTGGCATCCTCCCACCTTTGCTGCAGACAAAGTGAGGGACCTCCATCCCTCTTTAACCATCAGAGATGTTGCGCCTAGCCAGTTTGGCTCAATGCATAGAGCGTCGAACTGGGGACTGAAGGGTCTTGAGTTCGATCCCAGACAAGCGGAATCCCCAGTAGGGGGTGTGCAGGAGGCAACCGATCAGTGATTCTCTCTCATCGATGTTTCTATCTTCTCCCTTCCTCTCTGAGATAAAATATATTTTTTAAAAAGATATTGAGAAGAGCAAAAGGGTCAGGCTTGCAGTTTCAAGCTCTATAAAAGTGACTTCTACTGAGGTAAAAATGGTAGTGGTTCTTTTTCTTTTAAGCATCATAGATCTTTGAAAATTCAAAACTGTATTGTCTTCCCAGATAAGTAGACATACCTACAATCTCTGCTCTAAGACGCCCAGGAGGCTGGAAGAACCTGCTGAGTGCACATCTGTTGAATGAACCCTCAGATTCTCCTGGACTGGTGAGAGTTGGTACAGGAACATCATAGATAGCAGTTTATTTTAGCCTGATGTGGTCATTCCACGTCCCTGTTCATCGCGGGTCGGCATTTTCTTTCATTTGCTCACAACGTGGCTAAACTTACCTGCTGTCGGTGGTCCGGAAAGGACAGCCATCCCGACGAAGAAACTGGCAAGTCCCATAAACCTGTGGACTGCAGAGCTCCCAGACAGGTCCACCTGGAGGGATTAGAATTCGGCGGTCGCCAGAGGGTGAGGTTCTGGGGAGACCTGTGCCTACCAGGATCACGTACTGTTGGTCTCGAGTTGAATCAGCTCCTTGGAATGTCTGCTTGTCAATGTCTCAATCTCAGACTGAACCGTTGACTTCTGGGGTGATTTGGGTGGCCTTGTGGACCCCGAATTGTGGGAGAGCCGAGGCGAATAGGGACCAAAGTCTCGCCAGACAGGCAGTGTTTCCCCTTTACATGTAAGGAACGTTGGTTTTGGTGTCTTTTTTAAGTCCTTTTGGTGGCTGAGGCGTTACCTTTTCCCCTGAACCTCGCTGCTCTTCTCTGCTGGGAAATAATATTTACAGTCTAGCTGACCATGGGATTTTGGAATCCACCTGAGGCTGAGTACCAGCCACTGGTTTGTAAGCAATCAGACATTAGGAGGAGTTGATTCCTGCAGCACCTAAGCTAATATGGTCATGAGGCCAGAACTGGCCCAGGGGTTGCTTTCTGGCACATTGGGGACTTGGTGCTAAGGAGAACCCAGAAGTTTGTATGTCAGTCCCCCTGGGGTCCAGGACTTGAAGTCAACTGGGGGTAAAAATGGAGATGAGTGTTGTTGTTTTTAATATCCCTTTTGAAATACAGAGCTTCCCTCAACAAGAGAGAGGCCACACTGGTCAGGAAGGCCCTTTTCTCTCAGGAACTCATCCCGGTTGTATCTTAGAGGGAGCTGAGGAAGTTTCCAGAACTGCAGGAAAGAAGGGAACAGAAGCCTGACCTGGGAAACTGGTTAGCAAGATGGAATCCTGCTGGTCCCTTACTGGTTTCCGTTTCTTGTTCCCTGTGGACAGTCCTCCCCTCATTCCCACCCCCGAGGTAAGATGAGTAACTGGATCAGGGTATAGCTCAGGGTCCCTGAGGTCTTGTCTGTGCGTGCTGTTTTGTAATTATAAATTAATACAAAATAATATGTATTCTCCTTGGGCAAGATTATTACTCATCCTTCTTTTCCTAAATGTTTAACAGTGTTAATTAGTGTGTCTACTCACCAGAGCAGGAAGAATGAGTGCCAGGTAACCACCAGAGAAAATGGCGAAGGTGACGGTGTAGGTCATCAGTAGTGGAAAGGTGGTGGCCAGTGGAGCAAGCAGGTTCGTAAGGCCGCAGAGTGCGAGGTACGACTTGTAGTAATGGTACTTGCTGGTCCAGTTTTGATCAGCAATCCATCCAGAGAGAATCTGACTGAATACCTCAGTGATGCCTGGAAGAGGTTTGAAAGGTGTTAGGAAATCCCAATTCCATCTTCCCCAGCCCCTAAGGCATCTTTTCCCTAAGTAATACGACTTTATCCTTAGGCTAGGACACACACACACACACACAAAAAAGGTTACATTTGCTTATCAGTAGATTTTATCATTTACTTAAGTACTCCAGACACATCTGATAAATTACCAGAAAGTTCATCTCACTGAGCTGGGAGTCCCTGGTTACAGAGGTCCCAAGCTCAGGGAGTCTTCCTCAAAAAGGAAGTGTGAATTTGTAAAGACGAGTAGGCCTTCCGGTTTGTGTCCTGGGGACATCAGAGGGTGGATGATGAGTATAAAGAATAAAGCCTTATGTTTGCAAAAAGAAAAAGGAGGTGTTGGGAGTCTTTTATAATCGCACATGAGGATTTGAAAATTAAGTCCTTCTCCAAAGGTCGTTAATGCTTAACTTGAAAATATGTAGGAAGTCTGGAAATGGGAGATCATATTTTGAACACGAGCTGAGATGCAACTTTGCTCCATTTCATAACAAAAATTCTTAACCTTTATCCTATTAGAAGCTAACGTAGCGGTTAAATATCAAGAGCTTTTCCCCAAGATTAGCATGAGCTGTGATGGTTTTATGCTTCAAATCCTTCCTACAGTTCAAACATAAATTGCTCCACACACACACATTAAAGGGAAATAATACAGAATCCTACCATTTCTGTATGTTTACAGTTATTTCCTAGCATACATACTGAGTTTATGTTACGTTCTTTTTGTTCTGTTATATACCCCTAAACTGATCTAAATTGATACTACTGGACAATTTAGAGAGAACATCCGTTGAGCTGTGTATCTTTTGTGTGTGCGCACATTTTATTTGAGGGCACTTTTGCAATTGGAGGCGGAGTGCAGTCAGTTTAGTAAGGCTTGGTAAATAGTCTTGCAAGAGGAAAGTCACTGAGCTTCTGAGACTTTCCAGATAACTAGAACTAACCAGTTTCATTTCATCCTCTCTCAGTTTTTAAAAAGTATCAGTCAATCCATTAGTGACTAGCCTCAACAGTCAGGTTGAGTTCAAGTGGAAAATGCGTAACTACAAATATTAATAGAACCCTAGCAAGTTTGGCTCAGTGGATAGAACATCAGCCTACAGACTGAAGGGTCACAAGTTTGATTCTGGCCAGGGGCACATGCCCGGGTTGTGGGCTCATCTCCAGTGGGGGCCTGCAGAAGGCAGCATCATTGATGTTTCTATCTCTCTATCCCTATTCCTTCCTCTCTGAAATGAATAAATATTAAAAAATATATATATATTGGTAGAACATGATTGCATGCTTACAGTAGACCAAGCACAATCCTAAATCTCTCATACATTACTTTTTTAATCATAACCTTATCAGGGTAGGTACGTACTATTATCCTTCTATTACAGATGAGGAAAGTGAGGCACAGAGAAAGCACATAACTTGCCCAGGGTCACACAGCTCGGAAACACGGAAAAACCTGAACCCGGAAAGTCTAGCTCCAGAATCAAACTTGTCAACCAGTGCACTAGGCTGTCTACCTGGGATTTCTTTTGCTCCTAAGCACCAGCTTTTAAAAAGACTGTCTTTTCCAACAAATACCTCATACCTACTGTGCCAGACACCCCTGGAAAACTAACCAGACCTTTCTGTTTGCTTGTCCGAGTGCAAGACTGCAGGAGGCCTGCTTACCGGCTGCAGCAACGAGGTAGGAGGCGTCCATCATGTCGATGCCCAGTGTTTTGGCTCTGGCCACCAGGTGGAAGGTAGGGACCATATATGCCAGCTGGCTGAAGAGAAGAGACCAGGTAAATATGCAGAAGCAAGGGTCCTTTAAGAGAGAGAGATCACAGAGGCTCCGTTTACAGCTCCCCAGAGTAGCCTTCTGCCGGAAACGCGTGTCTGTAGGTGTTAGGAACGGTCTGTTCCCGTCCGGCCCGTTGCTGACCTCTTCGTGGTGGTGTTGGGAGTCTATGAAACGTGCACCGGCTTGTCCCGCCTTCTGCAGAGTCCTGTCGCCGGTGGGGGACTCTTGTGTCTCGCTGCAGGGTGACATGTCCATCCCGCGCCCTGCCTCTGGACCGCCGGCAGACATACTGCTGCCTTTATCTTCCCTGTCAGAGCTGCTCCCGCTTGTGCTGTGGATGGCTCTCAAGAGCATACTCGAGGGCACCAAGTTCAGGATGATCGCTCCAAATAACATAAGGGCACCTACGTAGAGGGAAATGGCCAAGTTGTTAAAAATTCCCCCTCTCGTTTTGCAGTGCTCTGTTCTCAGGCTCAGAACATTCATAGTGTGATACTTCCTTGAGATGCTACTTCGTCTCCTGGTTTTAACTGGGAGTATTGAGATCGGATGCCTTCACCATGTGGGCCACACACACTGCTGTATCCTTGTGAGACTGGCCTTTTGCAGATGGGCTACCAGAAAGCTGGCGTGGAGGGGAGTTATTTGTGCTAAAGGAAAAGAGAGCCAGGGTTTTCTCGGAGGAGCCGGGAGTTATTTCCAAGGTGAGAACATTACACGGGGTTCTGAAGAGGAATGAGAAAGGTTCTCAGGCAGGTATACGTTTGGAAGAAGGCAGGGCCAGTTTGGCCTCTGGAGCTGCGTGGCCTGGCTAAGCAGAGGGGTGTGTGTTGCTCCAAGAGACAGGGCTGGCCGCAGGCCCCGCCGTCCTGTCCTGGATGTGTCAGCTGGCCTGCTCACGAGACTCCCGCACAACTAACTGCTCTGTGAACTTCTCTCTTTATGTCGAAGTAGACATATACATACATATGGGCATAACATGTTTCCAGTAATAAAAGAAGATTTAATCCAGATACCTTCTGTAAGGCACAAAGAAAGTGGTGAATGATTTTCATTCATTTGTGTAAAAGATTATTAAGGAACATAATACATGTTTTGGTATTTTTTAAAAATATATTTTATTGACTTTTTACAGAGAGGAAGAGAGAGAGATAGAGAGTTAGAAACATCGATAAGAGAGAAACATTGGTCAGCTGCCTCCTGCATACTCCCTACTGGGGATGTGCCTGTAACCAAGGTACATGCCCTTGACCGGAATCGAACCTGGGACCTTTCAGTCCGCATACCGACGCTCTATCCACTGAGCCAAACCGGTTTCGGCAGGAACATAACCTTTTTACCTGTTTTTTATTTCCTTTTCATTTATTTCTGGTTCAGTGAGTCTAATGGAGAAGGCATGTTTTAATGCAGATTTTTTTTTTTCTTAAAGGGAGAATTTGGGAAGAATGCTTTGGTGGTGGAAAGAGGGGGTGCCCTTGTCTCCCGAGGGGTATTGCTGCCCCTGCAGAGTGTTTCACAGCCCACAGAGGCGCTCTGTGCCCCAGATAAGACCCTGGGCCGAACTTGGAGCTGCTGTTGTGACCTGCAGGTAGTTCAAGATCTCGCTCCTGTGTATTCCCCAAGGAGGAGCGAGGAGCATGACTCTAGAAATCATTTCTACCCTGGCTCCATACCTCCTCACCTCCAGCCCTCCAGGGGAAAAACCACACTTGAGATCTTGCAGAGTCGCTAGGTCAGACACGTAGAATGACTCACCTGTCCAGTCATAGAAGTCTATCAGGACTTTGGCAAAAGGTGCCAAGAGAAACGTCAGTCCCATCCCTGACCGGGCGATGGCCGTAGAGAACGCTAGTCGTCTTTTGAAGTATTTGCTCATTGCCACCACTGCTGCTTGGTACAAGAAAGCGGAACCCAAACCTAAAAAAAAACCATAAAAGGTTGGCATCACTTACCTGAGGCGCCTTGTACCAGAGCAGACATTCTCCTGGACCGAGATCAGGAAACACCTTTGCACAGCGCACTCACCGGGTAAAACTCCCATCGTCACACACAGAACGGGGATACCCGTGGCCCAGCTGCTGATCACGTATCCGCCAGAAACCAGGAAGGCCCCGAGCATGGAGGCGGTCTTCTCTCCGTACATGTCACACACGATGGCGACCAGGGGGCCTGGGGGAAAGAGAAGCTGGCACTAGGGGAGTGCTCGTGTGCTTTATCCTGGCATCAGTCGAAATGAGCAGCTTTAGGGAAACACTTTGGAGTGTTGTGTGTCCCTCACAAAGGTATCTGGTGGGTTTGACTAGTGCCAGTCTCCACCATTGGCTTTGTGTTTTATGGAAAAAATTCTAAATTGGCAGGTTGGGGGGCGAAGCTTACTGAAAATGCATTGCAAAACCTGCACACGGCGAGTGCGTCTGGTGGGTGGCCTCTGACTAGACAAGTTTGCTCCTTAACCTCTGCGCCACGCTAGGCTCCAAACAACTGCAGGAGGAGGACTTGGCTCCCAGCGTGTTCTGTGAATGCTTAGGTCAGCGGTCAGCAAACTGGCTCACGAGCCACAGGCGGCTCTTTGGCCCCTTGAGTGTGGCTCTTCCACGAAACACCACGACCTGGGCGAGTCTATGTTGAACAAGTGGCGTTAGAAAAAGATTAGGTTTAGCCGAAACCAGTTTGGCTCAGTTGATGGAGCATCGGCCTGCCGACTGAAAGGTCCCAGGCTCGATTCCAGTCAAGGGCATGTACCTTGGTTGCGGGCACATCCCCAGTGGGGGGCGTGCAGGAGGCGGCTGATCGATGTCTCTCTCTCATCGATGTTTCTAACTCTCTATCCCTCTCCCTTCCTCTCTGTGGAAAATAAATAAAATATATTTAAAAAAAAAAAAGAAGAAGTTTAAGTTTAAAAAATTTGGCTCTCCAAAGAAATGTCAATCATTGTCCTGTTGCTATTTGGCTCTGTTAACTAATGAGTGCCCACCACTGGCCTAGGGGATCAGGTCAGGATCTCCGAGGTGTGACTTCCCCGCTGGCCAGGTGGCTCACTGATCCTAGGGAGAGGCACTGTGGAGAGAAACCCCACATGGGGAACCCTGCAGTTAAGTAGTTGGACCCCCACTTTCTTTTTTGAACCTGGTGATTTTTCCAACTTGATCAAGTCAGACGGAGGCTACACCAGGGGTTTTCCTTTTCTCGGCTGTCCACCTTAACCAACGACCTGAGGGGAGCAGCGCTTTGCTTGTTCCCAGAATCGCCCTCTGGGCCTTTTCCTGGACAGCCAGCGAGCGTAAGCCTGGGCTTCCTACCTCCGGCAAAGATGAGTGAGGACATGATGGAGCCGATCCAGCCAGTTTGCTCCGAGGTGCTGTCAAACTCTTCTTGAAAAACCACAAAGAAAATTGCGAAAGTCTTGGTCATCCCCAGCACAAATATGTTGACCTAAATGAAAGCAGAGTCCAATTCAGGGTGCAATAAAGGGGTGACAGCTGCTCGGGGTTCGGTTCCCCAGCTCTCCAGCACTTCCCGTTCATGCATTTTGTGTTTTATGGGGTGGTCGTCAAGAACTGCTCTAAGCATTTGACATGAGTGTCCCCTTGAATCATTAAGGCTGGGGAGTAGGTGTCACGATTGTGCTAATGATCAGGAGATGGAGGTTTCCGGAAATTGCTGAAGATGGGGTGCTGGGGCTGAGATGTGAACCCAGATCACCCCCTACTTGACTGTTCTATGACATTAGCATCCGTTCAAGCACAGCCGAGTCCAGTTACCTTTGTGAGAGATGCGTGTTGGTCCACAAGATGAATTGTCCTATCAGTTCTGGGTTAGCTTTGCTTTAACTCTGCTCCTGACCTGAGTAGCATCCATCACCTGACACATAAGTATGGTGGCCATATAGTCATTGGTCCAAATTGAAACACTTTGGCGAGCAAAAGGGAGCACGCTTAATTGTGCCGGGACCAGAGTAAACCAGGTCACCTGGTCGGGTCACAGGGCCACTAGGAGGTGCTCTCCTTTGAGGTCAGGTTTTCTTTCTGCCCATAGACCTCATTCTCCCAGTTTTAGTTGCCACCCACGTACTCATGGTATAGTAAGTAGTTAAGTATCTGTCTGCAGAGTCCTGGCTCAGCTTCCTACTAGGGGGGTGAGCTTGGGCAAACTATTTCTGAAATAATGCAGCTGGGGTGGAGTTAAGCTTCGTACATTTCATATTTCACAGCAGTTAGGCTTCCTCTTTGTGAATCGGAGATGAAGTGAGAGTTAGCTCACAGGACTGTGAAGATTGAGAAAGTTCTGGTAGAGTACGTAATACAGATGTTTCTCAGCTCGTGCTGGGGTTACACCTCAATAAACCCATCAAGAGCTGAAAATATTCTTAGTTGAAAAATGCATTTAATACACCTAAGCTACTGAACATTTTTGTAGAGCCTACCCCTAAGACAGTGGTTCTCAACCACTAGCAGGGTCGCCTAAGACCATGGGAAAACACAGATATTTACATTATGGTTCATTAACAGTAGCAAAATGACAGTTATGAAGTGGCAACGAAAATAATTTTATGGTTGGGGGTCACTACAACATGAGGAACTGTATTAAAGGGTCACGGCATTAGGAAGGTTGAGAACCGCTGCCCTAAGAGGAACTTATAGTAGCCTACTACAGTTGGGCAGAGTCATCCAACAGATGATTTTACAATAAAGCATTGACTCTCATGGGATTTATCACTTTTGCACCATCAAAAAGTTGAACAATCGTTAAGTCAAACCATCCATTCAGGGACCTTTAAGTAGCATTTAATACTCAAATTATTAACTATGATTTTGTTATCTGTAATGGTTAATATTTTTTAGGCGTTTCAAACTCGTTTACATAAGTCTACCATATCTAACTCACGTCAACTCATCCAAAACGAAATTCCTTCCCTTGTCCCATGCCCGCTTTTCCTTCTCATTCCCCTTTTATTGCTGCCATCTACCCACTCAGCCAAGTCAGAGCCTGCCTCCTCGTCCCCTTCACCCCCACCTGCTAGAGCAGTGGTTCTCAACCTTCCTAAGGCTGTGACCTTTGCCTACAGTTCCTCATGTGGTGGTGACCCCCAACCATGAAATGTTGCTACTGTGATGCATCGTGATGTAAATACCTGCATTTTCCGATGGTCTTAGGCGACCCCTGTGAAAGGGTTGTTCGACCCCCAAGGGGTCGAACGACCCACAGGTTGAGAACCGCTGTGCTAGAGAATGAAGCTAGGCTTGTATTTCAGAAATAGTATTCTCTCCTGTGGAGGAAGACTCTAAACCAATGGTGGTGCCCGAGGTGGCAAATGCCACTGACTTCTCATTATTTACAGCGAACAATGCTATGGCGCCAGGGCTCTGTATTTAAGTGAAAACTATTTGATCAGGCCCTCACTAGGACCCTTTGCCATCGGGATGTACCCAGAGGTGTTTCCATCAGGAAGTGGGGCTACAGAACGTGCAAGAACCTCCAACGACCCCACTTGTTTCTGTTGGTTCAATATACTGAGTGGTGGTTGCGCCCTGACATGAGCAAGGACATGAGAGGCGTCGTTCTGGAGAACATCATTCCTCTTAACCCATGTCTTCTGTGCTGGCATCCGAAGGATGCTGAGCGTTGTCTCCTGAACCTGGCTAGCCACTGGTCTCCCAGTTCAGAACCTGGCCTCTCTGGTCTGTCTTTGATTCTGGGAAAAGCAGCAGTGAGTAGCCATGACTTGTATCTCTCATCGCTGAGTCTGTCTCCCTCTGTGCCTATCAACAAGGCCAAGGTCAGCCTTTGCGTCTACTGCGCCTCCCTTAACTGGTAACCTTCCACTTTGTTTCTGTTCTTCCCCTTCGTCCCCCAGAGAAGTGATTAAAGCTGGGAACAGTGAGTGACACAAGGACAGACCTAGGACAGAAGAAGCAACAGCAGAGCGACGAGGCGGGGACATGGGCCGAGCTGGAGAAAAGGGGGCCTGGTGGCCAAGGTCAGAGGGTTTGCCTGTAAGAGCTGCCGCTGCCCACTGCTCACTGGGCAAGCCCCGGGGGGCCCTTTAGAGTTCAGGGGGTGCTCGACTTGGGGGGAAGAGGAGGAAGGGAATGGAAGGGTGTGCTCCCTGGAAGGAGAGCAGGCCTGCTTTTGTTTGGACTCCGATATTGAAAGTCTTCTCTCCAAACCTGGGTTTCCGCTTCATTAAGCGGACTAGACAAATCTGGATTTCACCCCAGGCTTTGGATCAAGGTGGCTGGCGTTCAGTCCCGTCTAAGACCACCTCAAACACTGTCAATGGCTCACCCCAGCACAAAAGCCTTTGAAACGTCCCTGTGGCTGGTCGTTTCCTTATTGTCTAAGGGCAGCCCCTCCCCCAGAAGAACTTCCTCATCCAGATCCTTTTCATTAGAATAGTGTCTGGGGGCTGGTCCAGCCGCAGTGGCCCCTTTTGAACAAAGAGCATCAGGCTTTGTTAGAAATGATTGTTTAACGGCAAGTTTCCTCCACCTTAGACACCCCTCTAGCGTCTCCTCGCTCTTCCTGACCTTCACAGACAAAAGAGGAGTCTGTTGGTTCTCTGCACTTCCTCTGTCTCAGCACCCACGTTGCAGGCTCTTCTCGAGGTCATCAGAGACTTCCCTGCTGCTACACCAACAGCCATTGTCATTCCTGCGACATCTGACTCTCAGCAGCTTCTGCTCCGCACTTGCTCCTGGACGTTTCTGCCTTCACTTAGGGGGTGCTGCGTGCCTGGACCCCTGACTTCCGACTGTTTCCTCTGTGGGCAGCTCCACCAGTTCCCTAGGTCTCAATTCCTCCAGAACTAATTGCTCTCGGTTGCTCCTCTCCCTGGAGTTTTGACACACACACCCCCCCCCCCGTCCCGTCCCATTGTTCCAACAGTCTGACCACATTGGTTATGCTGCACGCCCCTCAGCCTGTCCAAAGTCAGACCATCTAATTCTCAGCCCTCCGCAGATCCCCCTTCCCTTGTCCCCCAGCTCCGAGGCCACCCAGGCCTGACTCTCTGAACTGCAGCTCTCCTCCCGGTCACAGGTCTGTCCCCTCAGGACAGCTCAGGTCTGTAAGCTCATCCCCGTTGCTGCGCCAGAACCTGGGGCCTTCTGTTTTCTCACCTGGATCCTTGCAGCATCCCTCCCTGGATGCCCTGTCTCTAGGCCGAGCCCCCAGCAACCCATCCCCACCCTGCGGCCTGAGTTCTTTCCTGGCATGCAGAGCTGATCCCATCCCTGCTTCATTTTTTTTTTTTTTTTTTTAACTAGCTCTCAGAGCCTCAAGATAAAAACCAGGATTCTTACCATATCATACAAGTCCCCTGCCCATCTACAGTTTCAGCATTTTACCACCTTCCTTCTTGTTTAGTCAGGAGTCAGCCCACCCCCCAACAGGTATTGATTACATGCCTACTATGTTCCGGGCTATTTGTGGGGTCTGGGTTTACAGCACTGAGCAAACATGTGGTCCCTGTCTGTCCTCATGGAACATCAGCTTATGGGACAGACTGAATGTGGGCAGTCGTGCCAGCATGTAAAGTGTGGCAGCTCGGAATGAGTCCTTTGTCACAAGTCAGTAGCTCCTGGAGGACATGGGCGCTTTTTCACTCACCTCTCAGGAGCCCACCTGTTGTGGAAAAGCACTTGGGACGCGTGCAGTCACCAAAGCAGCCGATGAGCCGGAGTTCCTTGGTGACATTTTGGGACCTAATACATCTGATGCTTTTACAAGCAGCGTCACCCCCACCCCCAAAAGCAAGACTTTGTTTATTAATCTGGTGATGAGGCAGTTTTTCTGAACCAGTAACCACATTGGCTAAATAACTTCCTATCCTGAGGACGCTGTGGGCAGGCAGGGCGGTGGCTGGGGAGGAAGGGAGAGGACCAGGCGGGTCAGAAACAGTGCCATCCTGCAAAGCCTGCACTAGGGAGCGGGCCCGGCCACAGGAAGGGCTCGGACCTCAGCGTGATTTGTGGTAACGGTGAGATCCCGTGTTCTTCGGTAGGAGGCCAGGGTTTCACGGTGGTTGCTGGTTCGGGGGTTTGTATTCCACACGTCCTGGCCGAGGACCTCTGCTCCCGCCTTCCCCTCTCCCACTGGGGAGGCCTGAGCTGGGGGTCAGTGGGGAGGGAAGGGGTGTCTGTGAGTAAACCGATCTGGGGACACGAGCTGTGGAGCTGGTGCCCATCTGTAGGGTTGCTGGGGGCTTAGCTGTGACAGGACGCAACGATATTCTAGAACAGTGGTCGGCAAACCGCGGCTCTTCGGCCCCTTGAGTGTGGCTCTTCCACAAAACACCACGGCCTGGGCGTGTCTGATTTAAAGAAGTGGTGTTAGAAGTTTAAGTTTAAAAAATGTGGCTCTCCAAAGAAATTTCAATCGTTGTCCTGTTGACATTTGGCTCTGTTGACCTAAGAGTTTGCCGACCGCTGCTCTTGAATGCCTATGCTGACTTTCAGATCAGGAGGAGGGAGAGAGATCATGAAGAAACAAGTGCCCAGTCCAGTTGCTTACGGATGAAGGAGAAAAAAACAGGCTCCAGGTTCAGCATCTGTCCTCCCTCTCCAGACCCCAGACATACACCCGGGCCCGATGCTCGCTCATGTGTGGCCGGTGGGGAAGGGTTGGAAGTCGGCAGCAGGCAGGACGGGGAAATGGCCCCATCCCCTGTGAGTGAAGGAGGTCGCTTTAGCCCTTGCAATGCTACTTCCGGGGTGGTTAATTGTGTGATTGTCTCCCAAACTGTCGCGGAGTCAGGGCAGAGCTGTTGATGGGGACTGGAGCCTTCTGTGGTGCAGGGACGGGCGGGAGGAGGAGGACCAGACCGGCTGGGAATGCTTTTGCTTTTGATCCAGGTCAGTGGTTCTCAACCTTCCTAATGCCACGACCCTTTAATACAGTTCCCCATGTGGTGGTGACCCCCAACCATAAAATTATTTTTGTTGCTACTTCATAACTGTAATCTCACTACTGTGAATCATAATGTAAATATCTGTGTTTCTGATTGTCTTAGGCAACCCCTGTGATGGGGTCGATGGATCCCCAAAGGGGTCGCGATCCACAGGTTGAGAACAGCTGCTCCACGTGGACAGTTTCCACCTGGGTCCATTGTGGACAGCTGACCCGAGCAGCCGCTGGCAGTTTCTGGCCTGGCTCTGCCCCCTTCCATTCCAGTGCCAAGGGTTCCGTATGGGATCTCGGCCTCAAAGGCGGCCTTCTTTTAGGCGGGAGGAGGGGAAGGAAATCTTACCAGGAAGAAGTGAAACACGATCACCCATCCCCAGCCTCCATCCGGGGCCTGGGTGTAGGGAGGGGCCTTCCCCGTCCTCGGCGGCATGCTGCGGTCCCTGGGGCAAATCCAAGACACAGTTCATTCCAGTGACAAGAAACAGACCTAAACTTTTAAACTTGACTTTGTGGTGTCAAACCACTCAGAAATGTTTCTTAGCCCAACTCTTTAAAACTGGATGGTTCCCTTTTGTTTCTAAAGTTGTTTATAGAGTGGTTTTCACCTCCCAAATGCAAGCAGGACTTTGTACAACTTGGGGAATGGCCTGCGGGCTGCTTCCTGGGGTCCGCTGGCCGCTCACAGGGCTTGACAGCTCCTGAAGCGTGTCCTAGTCACGTGGAAAGGCTGCCCGACTTGAATGTCCCCGGCCCCTGTCTTTTCTATGGTCACAGTCCAGGCAGAATCACGGGAGAAGGAAGAAAAGCTAATGGTAGGCTGTGATTTGAGGGATTTCCAAGCCACTGCAGAGAAATCTGTCACCAGTTTGGCGCTAAGATGACCACGCGGCGTATTTCAGGCACGACTTGCAAAGGAGTTAACTGCCAAGCTCGACCTTGCTGATGGTGGGGTGGCACCTCCCAGCACTGTCCCGTGTCTTCCCCCAGCCCGGCACCAGGTCCCAGGGGCAGCTGGGTACCGCCCTCAAGTCCCCTGGGTGAGCTTTTGACTTTAGAGAAACTTTTAAAAAGGGTGGGTTGCCTTGGGCTAGGAATTCCATTCACAAAGCCCTCGCTAAAATGAGAATATTCTAAGGGGCTAATCAGGGTTGGGGAACCTTTTAAAAACTGCCATAAGCCGAAACGGGTTTGGCTCAGTGGATAGAGCGTCTGCCTGCGGACTGAAAGGTCCTGGGTTCGATTCCGGTCAAGGGCATGTGCCTTGGTTGCAGGCACATCCCCAGTAGGGGGCGTGCAGAAGGCAGCTGATCCATGTTTATGTTTTTGTTTTTTTTTTCCCAAACATTTTATTGATTTTTTTACAGAGAGGAAGGGAGAGGGATAGAGAGTTAGAAACATTGATGAGAGAGAGATCGATCAGCTGCCTCCTGCACACCTCCCACTGGGGATGTGCCCACAACCAAGGTACATGCCCTTTTTAAAATTTTATTTTTATTGTTTAAAGTATTACAGATAGTACATATGTCTCCTTTTTTCCCCCCCTGTTAACCTCCCCTCGGCCTTCCCTACCCCCCTGTACATACCCTCACCTGTCCTTCACCTCCCCTCCCCATGCCCTTGACCGGAATCGAACCTGAGACCCTTCAGTCCGCAGACCGACGCTCTTTCCACTGAGCCACACCGGTCAGGGCTCTCCTCTTACCTTTGACGTGGTGTTCAGCAAAGGAATCCTCCGCAGATGAGACCCTCCGGAAAGAGAAATAAACTCTCCTTTTCTAGAATAGTTCTCTGTTTCCAAGGGAGGTCGTCACGCTGTGCCGCGAGCACAAGTGAGCATGTGCGAGTGAGGGCACGGTCCCGCCAGTGGACTTTACCTCCGCGGCGCGGAGGCAGACTCTGATCTGACACCACCCGTCCTGGCTCTGAAGGTCAAGTCGCACCGTAGGCTTCGGAGTAAACCAAGTAGAAAATCCTCGTGGTAACTGCCGCCGAGTTAGTTAAACAGGAGCCGGTCCAGAGGCCGCTCTGGGGCCGCAGTGGCCACAGAAGCAAACCCAAGTCGAGGCCTGTGAACGCCTGGGGGTGAAGAAATTAAAACGCAAGGACAAGCGTCGCCAACAGCCCATCAGGCCTTTGGTGACAGCCAGTCATGTCTCTGCGGTGCTTTTGTCTTTTCTCCGAAAGCCTCTCCCCACGCTGCTGTGGGTGGAGCACTCCCACCTCCTTCGGCTCTGCTGCTGCTGATTCAAATGGATCTGTGCTCAGATTCTTACTATTTTAACAGCCTCAGCCTCCCTCCCGTCTAACCCTGTGCTCGAGGCAAAGAGTGAGGCCCCAGGACTCGGAGCCGGGCCCCTGCCATTCCTTCCAGGGGACCTCGGGACTTATTTTATAGAAGGTACCCCCTCTCCCAGGTTGGAGTCCATTTCCTACAGATGGCCACACTCAGGAGGTCCAGCCCGTACGTGTGACCTTACATGTGCTAAGTCTGGGCAGTAACGTGGGTTCCAGATGCCATTTTAATTGCTGCTTTTCATACTTGATTACCTCCCCACCAGACACCTCCCAAAGAAGGTGTATAGGTGAATTTTTTAAAAAATATATTTTATTGATTTTTCACAGAGAGGAAAGGAGAGGGAAAGTCAGAAACATCGATGAGAGACATCGATCAGCCGCCACCTGCACACCTCACACTGGAGATGTGCCCGCAAGCAAGGTACATGCCCCCGACCGGAATCGAACCCGGGACTTTTCAGTCTGCAGGCCGATGCTCTATCCACTGAGCCAAACCGGTCTCGGCTATAGGTGAATTTTAACGAAACTTTTCTTGTTGCATTTTGGAAATGGTTAAGGCTGATTCTCCTAGGAAATTACTGGGATGATCCAGCTTTCTTATTCCATTTCCTTTCTGTTCCAGCCTCCACCTCAAAAAAAAACCTCCCAGTGAACAGGAAATGGCCTTTCATCTCCCCAACATCCCAGGTTTCAAACCAGAATGGATGTTAAGCTGATGTGTTTTAGCTGGACAATCTGCACATATTTACGCATGCTTCTTTTTATTTATTTTTTAATTTAATATATTTTATTGATTTTTTTTACAGAGAGGAAGGGAGAGGGATAGAAAGTCAGAAACATCGATGAGAGAGAGACATCGATCAGCCGCCTCCTGCACGCCCCACAGTGGAGATGTGCCCGCAAGCAAGGTACATGCCCCCGACTGGAATCGATCCTGGGACCTTTCAGTCTGCAGGCCGAGGCTCCATCCACTGAGCCAAACTGGTCTTGGCATACTTCTTTTTAAAAAGTGGCTTTTCCGGCTATTGAAAACCAAACTATTACTGAAAGGACCGTGCTAGCAGCATCCCAGTGGTTGGGGAAAGGCCTTACGAGTAGCGATAGGGTAAGAGTTATGTGATGCTGGTGCTAAGGACCGAACACACCTCCAGCAGAAGGCAAAGCCCCATCCCCTGCTCAGAGAGGTGAGTACTATTCAGTGTTTGTCTTTCTGAAACACTTGGAAAGTGTTTAGTAAATATCTGTAGGACAGGTTTTCGGTGGGAGCGTGTTGCTCTGAACAGGGCAATCTGTGATTCTGATTCTGATGGCAGGATGCGACAAGGCCAGGCTTCGTGTTGGAGAGCTGGTGGAGGCAGCAGCGGGGACAGTTGGCAGTGTGGCAGCAGCGTCAGGCAGAGGGCTGCAGAGGCCTGAGATGCACCCTGGCACAGCTTTCAGAGGGAGCTTTGGGGTGTAGAGGGAAATGAATGCAGCTGGGTACCTAAGTCACTATTACCCTCCCTCCACTGAGTATGCGGTGAAGGCTAGATACGCATATTCCCTGCTTCCCAGTGAATGAGAATTAAATGAGTTCCTGGCATACAGTACCAGTAAGTGCTTAATGATATTAGCCATTGTATTTTTATTATGGGGTACGAATAGGCTTGATTTGTTTTAATACCCATGGGTACTTCTGTGGGAATATATGTGTTTGAGGAAGCTTCTGAAAGAGAATAATTTGGAACAAAGACCTCGGAAACAATTTTCAGTTTGGTAACTGAAACAATGAACATTTGGTAAGAGTTAGGACGAGGTTGGGTGTGTCCAGGGTGGTATGGCCATGGACTGCTAAGTTTAAAGAATCCAGAAAGATCCAAGCTTTCTTCCAACCAGATTTATTGAACACAACAGAATTCTATATACAAAGTCATCTGGACCCGCTGCCGCAAAGCAAGATCCTTTCTTACTAATACTTTGGTAAGTCAGTCCACTGAGTGTCCAAAAGCGACGTAGCCTAGATTAACACAAACGCGCCCAAAGCATGCTGGGTGACGGCCTAACCGCTGAAACTGCCGGTGTGAGGCGAGCAGCAGACGCCGCCGGAGACGGGCGCCATCAGGAGGCCATCTTGTGCACGGCCACTGTGATGCCGTCGTGTTTCTGGATCATAATGTTCCTGGAAGGCAAAGCAGGAGAGCTTCAGTGAAACGTTCCCCGCGGGAGGCAGTGTGACGTTAATGGTTTAGGGCAAAATGAAAAATCATTTTCCTATGTACATATATATAAGCAATATATGAACACAACAGAAACACTTGGGGAATACAGAAAAGTATTAACTATAAAAATGAAATGACTCCTATCATCCTAGCACTCAGACAACCTGTTACTATTTCCTGGTTTTGTGTGCAAAAACATTCTTTTCAAGCTGGGATGACACTAGTTTGTCTTCTGCTGGTGTCCGTTATTCTGAGGACACCCCTTGGAAGATCTTTAGTGCTGCTATGACAGAAGCAGTTTCTGTTCTTTGATTGGTCTTCCTCTACCTCCTTTTCTTGACAGACTGATAGTTCATGACAATGCCTCCTCTTTGTTTAAATGCACTGTGTCTGAAAGCCCGTTAGCTTGAGATCAGTCTCGGGGCCTGCGGTTCAAAGCCCTTTGAATGAAGACCGCCAAGGAACACAGGGCAGGCCGGTCCCTCTCCTAAACCCTTATAAATAAAAAGGAAAGGAGGGACCTGTGCCTTCCACTCACCCGTTATCCGACTCCAGACACACCACGGGCGTGTCAGTGGGGTCCGAGGTGAGCTTAGCCGCTTGCTGGGCGAGCACAGAGATCACCCCCGCGTGCTCATCTGACAGGGTCCCACGGCCTGGAAGACACAGATGATGGCATGTTAACCGGCTGTAAGCTGTGGCAGTACCTCGTGAATTATTCACGGAGTTCAGTTCCTGGTCTCTGAGGTTAGTTACTGACATGAAATGGTTTTGCGCTGCTGTACTCAGCTGGGTGCCTCGGTGAGAACGCCACACACCAGTTCCTGAAGCAATAAAGCCGTAACAGACACTCCGTTTTCAAAGTCATTCCCATCCCCAGCTTTAAACACCATCGCACGCCTACAAGGAAGCTGTAAGTGCAAGTGGCTCTGAAAGTCATAAATCCATTCCGCACGAACCTTGCTGAAAGCAACAAGAAGTTCGGAGGTGAGATTGATAAACGGCAGGAAGGACCAGAGACCTGCTGAAACTTCCTCCTCCTAGGAAATCTGACTTCCTTCACTCAGCTCCACCTCAAAGGGTAAGGGAGTTTTTTCCGGAAGCTCGGCTGTAAGTCCACCTTGACAGCACATGTGGACAGTCTGTGCGCAATTCAGCCCGTCAGACGACGGCATATGTGGACATTCTGTGCGCAGTTCACCCTGTTGGAATAAGCTGGCTGTTCCCCAATACCAACAGAACCGGCTTTTGTTTAGGCCTGGAGATAATTAAATCCTGGGTGGCAGGCAAAAGCAGCAATTACTAAGCTTACACTATGTTTGCATATGTAAAGGCAATACAAGCCTATCTGCTAAATCAGGTAACAGACGTGCCCCTGGAGCGGAGTTGCTGGGTTGACTATTGTCACACTGAACATTAACGGCACAGACAGTGCAATCTCGTGGGCCCTGAAGGTGCCAGGAACTAATTTTGTTTTATATTTCCTGGAATTTCCCATTAGTGCCTGGCAAGTGTCCCCATTCCCGTGGCCTTTGTTCTTCCAATTCACTTTGTGTGTAACTTCCCAGCAAGAGTAGAGTCCTGGGCTTATTGGTTCTCATGTTAATTAGTTACTTAATTCTTCATCCGTAATTTACCATTTATTGAGCATTATGTCTGGGTGATGTGTTGTGTTTTACAGATATAATCTTATAGTGTTGGGATTAAGAGACTTTGGAGCCAGATTCAAATCCCAGTTAAACCACTTAATTGTTTAATCCTCACCCGAGGATATGTTTTTACTGATTCTGGAGGGAGAGAGAGGATGAGAAACATGGGTGTGAGAAACACTGACTGGTTGCCTCCCATAGCTCTCCAACTGCGGACCAAACCTCCAACCTTCAGTGCACAGGACAAGGTTCCCACCAACTGAGCCACACCAGCCAGGGCTACCACGTCATTTCTTGATGTACCTCATGTTTTGAGGACTAAATGACTTCGTATATGTAGAACACTCAGAAGGGTGCCGGGGCCACAGTAAAAACTCAATAAATGTAATTCAATAATAATAATTATTAAACAACCAAGTAAAGAAATGGCCTCAGAAAGGTTCTTTTTGGTCCAAGCAAACAAGACACACCAGGTGTGTCCAACTCTGAAGCTCCATTTTTACGGCCTCTGCACTGTTTTTTTTTTTTGTGTGTGTGTGTGTGTTTTTAAATATTGATTTTTTACCGAGAGGAAGGGAGAGAGATAGACAGTTAGAAACATCGATGTGAGAGACATCGATCAGCTGCCCACTGGGAATGCGCCCGCAAACAAGATACATGCCCTTGACCGGAATCGAACCTGGGACCTTTCAGTCCGCAGGTAGATGCTCTATTCACTGAGCCAAACCGGTTTTGGCACCGCACTGTTAATGTAGACTAAAAAAATAGCATCTTGCAGGGATAATGTGAAAATTAGAAGATCCGTATTCAAGGCCTAGCAGTGCTAGCAGTCCAATGTTACCTGAAGGCTTTCCTCGATCCACTTTTTAAAACAGGGCAAAGATTATTTCAGTAGAAATAACTGCAGTGCAAGGAAAGTTTCTACCTTCATAAACACCAAGTGAAAAATTCACTCTTCCAGTCTCATCACTGGGAGATAATCTCTTCTTACAGAAGTAGCTAGAAAGTGGCAGGATTAAAGCACCCTGACTCGCTGTCAACCTCAAATGCTGTGCAAGCCACCCAGGGGCTGCGGGAGGTACTTACAGCCCAGGTTAAGTCCTTGGGAATCTGTGCACAGGACTCCAACAATGGATGGATTCTTCATCCTATTTCCGGGGCAGATGATGTGAGAAAAAGCACTTAAGACATCAATCACAACAACACACACAGGCATCGTACGTACCAGGCAGGCACTGTTGCCAAGTGCTTTAAATGAGTGTTTCTCAACTTTTTTTTATCACCCTGCTCCCCGATGGAAAAAAAAAAAAATAGGTGAGTTTTTCCCCGATGACAGAACAGATTGTGTCCAGGAGCTTAGGAGAGGGCCACAGACGTTACGGTACCTAGGATTGTGTGTCCCTCGTTAAAAACGCGTGCTTTAGTGTTCTAACTTAAAACAACTACTGACAACTCAAATAACACGGGTGCCTCCTGATTGGGGGGGTGAGGGGTCGGGGTGGGGGGGAGCTGGGAAGCTGAGGGGCATCGGGGCGAAGGAGGTGCTTCCCGTCCATTTACTTCGGATTCTATGTAGATGGTCCTCGTTGAGAAGCTGAAGGGATGACTTTCATTTTAATCAAGTAACTGGTTACACACGGAAGTGTGTGTGTTTACATCGCAGGACTAGTCTACACTGTGTGTGTGTGTGTGTGTGTTTACATTGCAGGACTAGTCTACACGATGGCAGGACTAGTCTACACTGTGTGTGTGTGTGTGTGTGTGTTTACATTGCAGGACTAGTCTACACGGTTAACGCAGGACTAGTCTACACTGTGTGTGTGTGTGTGTGTGTGTGTTTACATTGCAGGACTAGTCTACACGGTGGCAGGACTAGTCTACACTGTGTGTGTGTGTGTGTGTGTGTTTACATTGCAGGACTAGTCTACACGGTGGCACGTCCTTCCCCCAAATTAACCCCGTTCCTGGACTGGAAAAGGCGGCCCCCGGTCCAGAGACGGTGTCGGCAGGACGGGCGGTCCAGGGCTCGGGCCGCGGAGCACCCACCGTCCGGGAGAGCGCGGGGCCCCGCGGGCGGGCGGGCGCTTTGATTCCGGGTCACTGACCGGCCGCCGGCGGCCCCGGGACCAGCTCGCCGCCCGGCCCGCGCCCGGGGGTCGCGCAGCGTCCCGAGCCCCGCGGCCGGCGGCCCCCGCAGCTCGCGCACCCTGTCCCGACCAAGCGCCCGCGCCACTCACGTGTCCTCCAGGTGCTGCTCCAAAGTCGCCTCCATCCCGCCGGCCCGGCCGTCCGCCCCGACCCCAAGCCCCGCGAGCGCGCGCCGCTTCCGCCTCCCGGGAGGCGCCCGGGTCACGTGACGCGAGCGGCCAGGACGGCGCCTCCGAAGGGACAAACTTGGCGGCGGCGCCTCCGCGTGGCGC
>PVJN01007550.1:0-69556 GCA_004026805.1 Lasiurus borealis | reverse complement strand
AGCCGTGAACCCGGCTCAGGGCTTCTGGCTGAGCAGCATGAGCACCACTCGGCCAAAAGCCAGGCTCTCTGCTCCTTCGTGCTGTCTTGGAGGCGAGAGAGGCTCCCGCCACTGCCCCTGTGCCAGCTGTGAGCCTGGCTTTTGGCTGAGCGCACTGACTACCAGGGAGCAGCTCCTGTGTTGAATGTCTGCCCCCTGGTGATCAATGCACACCAGAGCGACTGGTTGTTCTGCCATTTGGTAGCTTTGCATACTAGGGTTTTATCATATAAGACAATTCTCTGTTCCACCCTATTTTCTAAATGCGTGACCTATCTCAATGCTTCCCTGGAATCAAAAGATGAAAAAGATAGGAGCTCCCAGTTTTAACATATACCTACAGGGTGAGCATCCCCACTCCACCCCCACCCCCACCCCCGTCTTTATTCTGAGGCCTGAAATTCAACCCCAAAGTCTCAACCATCCTTTCTTACCTGCTTGTCCAGGAACTCCCGGGCATCCTTTTCAATGTGGCCCTCATACAAGTTTGTCGTCAGACTCATGAGGCCAATTTTAGAAAGGCCAAAGTCAGTGAGCTTGATATGCCCCATGGATGTAATCAGGAGGCTGGGAAACCAGAGAGACAGAGGATGGAGTTATTTCCTCAGTTTTCTAAAAGCGCTAACCTTACTGTATGCCAAATGCCCCTACTTAGGCTTCTATGGGGCTCCTGTGGGACAGCAGGGTAGCTTCAGTGAGAAGACAGGAACCTGGAAGGAATGAGCTCTGGCTTTGTGAGCATTGCATTTTTCACAAGCAATCTGCTCTTTGCCCTTTCTGCCAACCCACTTCTGTTTGCTGTCTTCTGTTTGGTATTCTTCACTGGGGGCAGATGTCAGCCAGTGGAGGAAAACTTTCTTCTACAGAGCAGTCAGCCTCATCCTAAGACTGCAGCCATTCCCAGTCCCCTCTCATCTAGTGCCTCTCAGCACCCCTAACTCAGAGGTACATACTCTTGTTCCATATCCAGGGTGGGTCTTAGAAAGAGGGCTGGTTGGGAGAAACTACAAATCAGATCTCACAAAGAACTTTTTCCTCTCCTTTCACATACTCCACCTGAGCCATTTCATTTTGTTTGAAGGCTGCTCCTGGACACGCCTTTATTCTAGGATTCCCAAATCAGTATCTCTGGTCCTGATTTCTGAACTCCATGTCTATCAACTGCCCAGATGTTTTACAGACACCACACACTCAACCTGTCCAAACTAGTCATCTTCCTAACTAGCCCTCTTCTTGGTGAAAAGCATAGTTTCTGTTACCTAATGAGCTCTGTGATAGGTGCTTTATTGATTATTCATAAAAATACTAACATTTTGGCTCCTGAAAGGTCTTACAGAAAAACACAACAAATGTTATCGACCACATTTTAAAAAGGAGGAACAGAGGCTCATGTAAGTTTAATTCACAGACTCGAGCTCAAGGAATTAACGAGTGGTCATTTGAATGCGGGCCTGTCTAATGTCAAAGCCACTTCAGAGGCTTATCTCTGTGTACAGTCCCAGGCTAGAAGTCTGGGTGGCATCCCAGACTACTGCTGTTTTGCTTCTTTTTGCACCCCCCACTCCAACCTTATCACTTCCCTTCTACTTCCCAACACTATGCCCTCTTCTTCATCCTGTTTGGGTGCAGGCCTTGTTGTTCTGGCCCGATCTACTGCACTGGTCTCACTATCTCCATCAGCAGAATGATTTTCCCAAACTAAACCCAAAGGCTGAGCGTGTCATTTTATCACGTCTTTGGTTCATAGTCCCTTCAAAGACCTCTAGGATCCTTTAAATAAAACCCAAACTTAACAAAAAGGCCCTTAATGATCTAATTCCTGCCTATCTCTCTGGCTTTATCACTTACTACTGACCAAACCATACTGTACAACAAGCAATGTCAAACTCAAAGGCTAACAAGGGCCAAATAAATAAGGTTTAGGTTTATGTGAGCCACAAAAAAACAAATTTCAATTTTCATAGAAATGTAGGTTTATTTTGATAGCGATATGCTGAATACAAAGGGCTGAAATAAATGAGTAATCATTATCATAAAATAATAGGACATTTAATAAAAATTAACTTTTTCTTGAACATTAACTTACCAGATACTGAATAACTGCACAAATTCATTAGCATAACACAAATGAACCTATTTTTCTTGTTCTCCAAAAGCGAAATATTTCCTGTTGCGTACACCAAACAAATCAGTCCAACACTAATTATGTGAAAAATATTTTCTGCTAGCATTAGTGGGGAGAAATGGCGCGTCTGCGCAGAACGGAAATGACTGCAACACAATTACAGTGATCAGTTATGAGTGAACAGTGTGGCCCGCATACAAGTTCGTTATTAGTAATTATGTATAACAGGATATTTTAAAAATTAAGTTACAAAATTTGTATTTATTAACGGTTTTTTAATACTGTTACATTGGCTGGGCCGTAAAAATATTCATTGTGGGCTACATGTGGCCCTCGGGCCACGAGTTTGACATGCTTGCTGTACAACTTGTAGTTCCTGAATGGGTCACACCTCTGTGCCTTTGCAAATCCCATTTCCCAGCTTTAGAAAGCTCTTCCACCTTTTTCCAGTTGACTAATGCCTTCCGAGAAACAGCTGTACAGGGATATTTCTGTCTTCCACTCTAGACCAGGGACTATTTTATAGCCCATAATATCATGCTTGGACCAGAGTAGATGTCAGCAAATGTTAGAACACTTGTTCAGCCACCTACTATATATGCTGATACTTTTGTTCCTGCCTGGTTTTTTAAGTGGCACTCCTCAGTAACTCTTACATGTCACTAGAGCCTTACAATGCCCCTGCCAGACCTTGCTGGTGATGGTCTCTTATTGGAGTGGTCCGGATATAGTGTACTGGGCATAGATGGATACCCACATATGCAACCAACCTGGTATACATTCAAACATGCTCTGTCGACCTCCATTTATCTAGAGACCAAAGACAGAGAACTCAGAACTAGGGACCCAGAGAGTGGGCGTACTTGTCAGGTTTGAGGTCACGGTGCACGATGCCATAGTTGTGTAAGTACTCCAGGGCTAGCACGGTTTCCGCAAAGTACAGACGCACCATGTCCACAGGCAAGGCCCCGATGTTCTTCAGCAGAGTGGCACAGTCTCCTCCTGCAACAAGGGCGGCCAATGTGAGGGAAGGATCCAGTTCTCTGCTCTCAGTAGTCTCAGGTTTACAATCTCTAAGGCCCCAGGGAAGGCAGACTCAGGGGAGACCCTGGTGCTAGAGACTGTGCGTCTAGCCTCTCCGTGGCTGGCATGGATGGGAAACAGTGTGGAGGGAAGCAGGAGGGAAGGGGAATGGCCCTTTATGCCATTGTCAGGCCAGAGAGAGAAAGAACCCAGGCCTCTATGCCTGTAAGTTGGTTCGTAGAGATAGGACTACATTATTTTAGGATGAGAATCGTGTATATTGCAAACATATCTGTCTGAGACTTCAGCATTCTTCATTGATGGCTATCTTTTTTTTTTTAAATATATATATTTTATTGATTTTCTACAGAGTGGAAGGGAGGTGGATAGAGAAAAACATTGATGACAGAGAAACATCAATCAGCTGCCTCCTGCACTCCTCCTACTAGGGATGTGCCCGCAACCAAGGTACATGCCCTTGACCGGAATCGAACCTGGGATCTTTCAGTCCACAGGTTCTTTCCACTGAGCCAAACTGGTTAGGGCTGTCCTTTATTTTTTGAGTGAAGTAACAGCATAAACTCCCAGCATGCATCTACTAATGAAAAGGAGGGTTTTGTTCAGCTTCAACTTCAAGACTCAGGGAAAATATCTTTGGCAGCTGTATACAGCAGTAAAAAGGGGAGAAGGCAGGCCACCGGCCATGAAGCTCTCCTGCTCCATCTTGAAAGCATTTTGTGTGGTTTTAGGGGGTGTCCCTTTCACAAGCCATCAGCCAGGGCAATGGCTTTCCTGTCTTCTGAGGGTCCAGCTTCCAACCTTGGGCTTTTGCCACCTCTTTTGTTCCTGCCTGGTCTAGCAGTAGAGGCTATGCAGGCTTTGGGATGCAAGATTCTAGAGCTGCCAGGCTGACACATCTGTCCAGAGTGCCTCACTGCACCTGACATGGGCAGCCTCATGGCAGCTTCTGCTGCAGAAGCCTCTTCCTGTGAGAGGCAGGGAGCTGGGTGCCCACCGTCACCAAACGGGCTGAGATCCTAAGGCAGAAACCAATGTCAGAGAGACTGAGAAGCTGGGCCATGAAACTTTATCCCTAAATAACCTATTGGTCCCAGCTCAGGGATGTTTCAGATGGTGCCTTGGCCTCCATGCCAGGCCACCTTTCCCCAAGTACCTTCAACATACTCCATCACCATGCAGAGGTGGCGCTTGGTCTCAAAGGAGCAGAACATGCTGACCACAAAGGGGTTCTCGGCAAAAGTCAGTATGTCACGCTCCACGAAGGCCTGCTGGATCTGGTTGCGTAGGATCAGGTTCTGCTTATTGATCTTCTTCATGGCAAAGCGCTGCCGGGTGGACTTGTGCCGCACCAGGAATACGGCCCTGGGAAACACAGCCCATTCAGTCCCCTCACGGACCCTCAGCGCTGAGCTGTGGCTCTCCACCACTCAGAGTTGGAGTGGCCAAACTGCCTGCTCTCTCACCTTATAAATGTGCAGAACAAAAGGGCAGGACTGTGCTTATCAATGAGAAGGAACTGGGCACCCTGTCCATAGAGCTCTTCAATTTCCTAATACACTAAGTCCTGGGGACACAGCTCAACCCTTCCCCAGAGCTCAGTGAGAGGGGTGGGAATCACTTGGGAGAGGAATGAGGCTCAGATGTCAGAGGAAAATGAACTCTTGCCCCTCCAGGAGGCTTTAAGGAAAGAGAGGGTCCATCCTGAGGTGTCTGCTGCCCAGAGGACTGGGCATCATATAATTATAGAAGGAAGAGCCCAAGGGTTGAGTTAGCTGCAGTCCCTGCCACACCCTGACCCCCATCTTTACCCATAGGCGCCATTGCTGATGAGCTTAATGGTTTCGAAGTCCTCTTCACAGGGTGCCTTTTTAGATATCAAAGATGCCCCACGGCCCTGGAAGACAAGGGGAAAAGTCAACAGGCAGGCTGGCTTCTCAGGGGCTATATGTTTAGGGAAGCTTGGCTCCAGCATTGGCTCAGCTCTGAGCCCTGATTCGGCCTCCTGCCTAGTCACCTCCAGGAGCTGAATGACATCCTGGGCTGTGCACACAACCCGTGCCCCCTCCTCCAGATGTTCTAGTAAAGAGAGCTCATGGCTCTTTGCTTCACAGGGCCCGGATCCACGACTGGGACAGGAGCACAGAATCTTTACCTCAACTGAATCATCGGTCTCCGGAGTATCAGGACTGTCATAGCTGCTCAACTGGGCCATTTCTAGAAACAAAGCAAGTGTGCATGGCACTGTTGCATCTCAGCAGTCACACATCACATGGCAGGTACATGTTGGGAGGCGCTTATGCTTTCTGCATCTGTCTGTGATGCAAACCTGGTCCTGCATCTCTCCTGGGTGTAGTCACAGCTTTTGAACTGGTCTGCCAGTAATATTGCCACTCCTATTTCTAAAAGTCCAGTGCCATTTATAAGGCCTGGAAAATTCTATAAAGCTTCCCTCAAACTTGGGATAATTGATGAAAAAAAGGACCCAAAGCTGGGCTATCAGTCCCCATCCTGCTAGCCAAGGAATCTCTGCCAGGTGGGGCTAGGAAGCAAGGAAGACTGGACACCAGACCAGAGACATGGCAGCCCAGTTTTAGCAGGGGCTCAGTGGGAAACCCCGAAGAATAGAGATTAGCTTCTGACAACGTGAGATGGGACCACCCCAAAGATTCAGAAGGATTTATAGGGTAGCAGCAAAACAGATGAGCATGCAGAGGAAGTGTTTTTGAAAATGTGACTGTTCCTTCTGTTCTTGATCTCTTGACTTTGGGCTCTAAATCCAATCCAGTTAAGCCTGAGGCAGTCCAGATTGTCTCTATCAGGCAGATATGAACAATTCTGAAGGAACCCCGTGGCAGAGGACATAGGTAGGGTTCCTCCAATAGCCCTGAGTTGCCTGGTGCTGTGCCAGGTCCACATCCAATCTAAGCCTCTTCTCCAGGTGGTTTCCCTGCTCTAAGAGCTGGGTGGCTGTGGGCATGCTTACCCTCCAGGGGATCCCGTGTGAGGCCCAGTTGGCTAACGATGTAGCGGGGAATGTCACATTTAATCCCCTGTCCCTCTTTGGCATGACCCTCAGCTGCTTCCAACAGGTGGTAGAACTCTTCAGGGTCAAACTCCTGTATCAGGAAAGAGAGGTAGTGAGTGGTGAGAGCTGCCAGTGGAGGCTGTTGACCTCTTGGATGTTACAGTCTATGCCCTGCAGAGAATGCACAAGACCTTCCCTCGGTGATGGGGTACCCAACCCCTGAACACTTAGAAACACCATGACTCAGGGATCAGGAGAATGGGGCAACACTGTCTTAGAGGGCACTTCAAGATTAGATATTCTAAGCATAAACTGTCTCCCCAGCAATAAGAACCACAGCTATTGGTTTCAAAAGAGCTCAGCCTATTCATTTGGCCCAAAGCCTTACACCAGCCAGTTGGCACTATCAGGTGTCTCCATGTACCCAGGTCACAGGAGCAGTCCTGGCATACTCTGTGATGGCTCAAAGCACTGGCAGTGCATGCATGCCTTTAGCTCAAGTATGTCAAACTCACAGCTGGCGGGCCACATGCCTCATTTATTTATTTCTGAATAATATTCCATAGATTTACTCTTAAGCAATATTTATTTTAATGAGACATACGGTCTGCGGGCCATGAGTTTGATATGTTTGCCTTTAACTATTTACTGAGTACCTCCTATGTGCTAGGAGCTTAGAGAGCCATGTGGATCAGAGTGCAGCAGTTCTTCTCTGCATGGAGCATGTAATAAGGGGCGGGGGTCCCATCTAGCTAAACTCTCATAACATTTCGTGACCTGGTGAGGAAATGAAGGTTCATAGAGATGCATTGACTTGTTCATGGTCACAGAGGTAGGAAGGAACACAATACCAGCATTCAAACCCAGGCTTGACTCCATAGTTTAACTATGGACTCCATGTTCTCGAGGGAGAGACCTTCTGTTTCACCACAGCCCCAGCCTCCACAGCTTTCTTTACTTGTGATCTCATTATTTTAGAGAACGATAGCACTATCTATCTGGATATAATGTGAGCCAGACCTGGAAGTCCTTTACATTTCATATTCTTCCTCAGTCCTGTAGGAATGTAGTCAGAATGTGTCCCTCATAAATCCCCTTCTCTGTTCTCCTGTCACTGTCCTAGTTCAGGCCACTCCTGTCTCTCACATGAATTGCTTTAACTGACTGAAATTCCTGGCTCATTCTGTCCTCTCTTTTAAGTCACTCTCTATGTTGCAGCCAGAGTAATCTTTCTTAGGAGTAAATCTAAGGAATATTATTCAGAAATAAATAGGAACAAATTATTGACAGATGCAACCACATGCATGAATCTAAAAAAATATGCTGAGTAAAAGAAGTCAGAACATACTCTATACTTTCATTTATATGAAATTATACGAAAGGCAAACTTATCCACAGTGAAGAAGAGCAGATAAGTGGTTGGTTGCCTAGGAGTGGGAGGGGAAGGGACTGACTGCAAAGGGGCAGGAGGGAACTTGCTGAGGTGAAAGAGACACTCTCAATCTCATCTGTGGCAGTGACTATCCAGGCTAAACCTCATTGAACTGTATACTCAAAATGGGTATGTTCTAGTATATATAGACTAGAGACCCGATGCATGGAATTTGTGCATGGGGGGGGGGGAGGGCCTTAGTCCAGCCTGAACCCTCTCTAATCTGGGATCCCTCTCACAAGTCTGGACCGCTAGCTCCTAATCGCTCACCTGCCTGCCTGCCTGGTCACCTCTAACTGCTCCCCCTGGCTGGTCTGATCACCCCTCACTGCCTCTGCATGCTGGCTGGATCACCCCTAACAGACCCCCCGCGCCAGCCTAGTCACCCCCAACTGCCCTCCTTGCTGACCTGGTTGCCCCCAACTGTCCCCTCACCTTCCTGGTTGCCACTTACAACCACCCTTGCTGGCCTGGTTGCCCCCAACTACCCCCTTCCTGCCAGCCTGGTCACCTCTCATGACCCGCCTGTGAGCCTGGTTGCCCCACGCAGCCTGCTATTCATTCATTTGGTTGTCCCTCACTAACCCCTCTGCCGGCCTGGTCACCCCATGCAGCCTGCTTGTTCAGTCATTTGGTTGCCCCTCAGGCTGGCCCTGGGTGGCTGGGGGCTGAGGGGACTGGGTACTGCCATCTTGTGGCTGTGGACACTGCCATCTTTGAGGGTGTGACAGCAATTAGCATATTCCCTCATGATTGGCTGTGGGTGCCACCATCTTTGTGAGGGTGTGACAGTAAATTAGAATATTCCCTTTTTATTAGATAGAATTATACATCTATTGACATGGTTTAAAAAAGTAAATCTGACGGTCACATTCTTACTAAAACTTTCTGATGGTTTCAAGTGGCAAACTCCTGAGCTGAGAACCCATCACTCTACATGATCTTGTATGGACTACCTTCCAGTTTAATCCTAACCCAGTGGTCAGCAAACCATGGCTCGCGAGCCACGGTTTGTCACTCTGTTGACTAATGAGTCTGCTGACCACTGGACTAAATGTTACCATGTAATTGGAAGTTGTGAGGATTAGGCAATTGTGGCACATTGTGTGCAAAGAGGTAAAGGGTAGTATATGACAGTGGTCCACAAACTCATTAGTCAACATAGCAGCAAAACGTGGATCACGAGCCACAGTTTGCTGACCACTGCCCTAACCAATTCTTTTTTTTTTTAAATAAATTTTTATTGTTCAGATTATTACAAATGTTCCTCCCCCCCCCATAGCTCCCCTCCACCCAGTTCCTATCCCACTCTCTGCCTTTACCCCCACACTGTTCTCATCCATAGTGTATGATTTTTGTCCCCTCTTTCCCCGCAGTCCTCACACCCCTTTCCACCTGAGAATTGTTAATCCGCTCCCTTTCTATATCCCTGATTCTATTTTATTCACCACTTTATTCTTTTCATCAGATTTTTTATTCACTTGATTTTTAGATTCACTTGTTAATAGATAATTCACTTGTTGTTCATAATTATTATCTTTACCTTTTTCTTCTTCTTCCTCTTCTTAAAGAATATCTTTTAGCATTTTATATATTACTGCTTTGGTGGTGAAGAACTCCTTTATCTTTTTTTTTTTTTTAAATCTATGAAGCTCTTTATCTGCCCTTCAATTTTAAATGATAGCTTTGCTGGGTAGAATAATATTGGTTGTAGGTTCTTGCTATTCATCACTTTGAACATTTCTTGCCACTCTTGTCTGGCCTGCATAGTTTCTGTTGAAAAATCAACTGACAATCATATGAGTGCTCCCTTGTAGGTAATTAACTGCTTTTCTCTTGCTGCTTTTAATATTCTCTCTTTGTCTTTTGCTCTTGGCATTTTAATTATGATGTGTCTTGGTGTGGTCCTCTTTGGATTCCTTTTGTTTGGGGTTCTGTGTGCTTCCTGGACATGTAAGTCTATTTTTTTTCACCAGGTGGGTGAAGTTTTGTCATTATTTCTTCAAATAAATTTTCAGTATCTTGCTCTCTCTCTTCTTGTGGCACCCCCATAACTCTGATGTTGGTGGTATGCTTGAGGTTGTCCCTTGAGGCTCCTTATACTATCTTCATATTTTTGGATTCTTTTTTCTTTTCCGACTGAGTGGTTTTTTTGCATCTTTGTATTTCAAATCTTTGACTTGACTCTTGCGATCCTCTAGACTGTTGTTGGATCTCTGTATATTATTTTTTATTTTAGTCAGTGTATGCTTAATTTATAGTTGGTCCTTTATCATATCCTTGAGAGTCTCACTAAATTTAGTGGCCTTTTCTAGAAAATTCATGAAAAACCTTATAACCGTGGTTTTGAACTCTATATCCAGTTGTTTGTTTTCCTCCATTCCTTTCATTTGTGACCTGTTTCTTTGTCTCTGCATTTTGGCTACTTCCCTGAGTTGGTAGAGTAGCTTTGTGTGCTAGATATCCTATAGGGCCCAGTGGCTCACCTCAAGTTACCTGAGGTGGACACTCTTGGTACACCCCTTTGTGGGCTGTGTGCACAGTCTTATACTTAAGCCTTGTTTATTATTGGTATCACTGGGAGGAATTGACCTTCAGGCCAATTGGCTGTGAGGATCAGCTGTGTCTACGATGGGAGAACTTCTGTTCTGCAGACAACCTTATGAGACAAGGATTGCATCAGTGGGGCTTTGGTGCTCACTGAGTCTGCCTGCTGAGTGTGTACCTTATGGATCTGAGAAGTTGTAATCTGGATGGTCCTACTCTGACCCTTGGGTATACTGGCTCTTGGATTTCCAAGGAGGTGGTAATTTAGCCTCTGCCTGAGGCCACCGAGCAGGAGCTACACAGAGATCTGTAGATTCCTCTTCTTTGTTTGTGTTTTGGAGGTGCCCAGATGAGACCCAGCTGTGAAGAAATGCAAGCAGATGCAGGGCCTTGGGCTTTCTTTTGGATGTTCTGGGTATGTTTTAGCTGCAGTTTGTTAGGTAAGTTTAGAATTCAAAGGACCAGGCCATTCACATGCAAAAGCCTCTGCGCTCAGGTTGGATGGGGTGGGATCTCAGGGCAGGGCAAATAGCAATGTCTTCCTGTCAGCCCTGCCTTAAAAGGCCCCTGGGTCTCAGTGTCCTGCTGTAAGCACCTCTGAGGGAAAGCCACCATCAAGCTTCGCCTGCTGCCAGACAGTCTAGTTTCTCCCCATATGAATCTGGGTCCCCAGAGTCTGGCCCACAACTGGAGTTCAGAGCAGTTGGGAGCTTTTGTCTGCCTCCCAATTGAGAAAGCCAGCCGCATACTCAGTTGCCAGCCCTCTCCATTCACGCACCTCTATACCTCTGCCTTCCGCATTTCCTGTGAGTCTCAGTGTGCTTTTCTCTTTCCTTTTAGTTGTAGAATTTCCACTCAGCCAGCCTTCTGGTGGTTCTGGATGATGTCCGTTTTGTCTTTTAGTTGTAATTTTGAAATTGTTGTGTAAGGCAGCAATTCAGGTTGTTTACCTATGTTGCCATATTGGTTTCTCCCTAACCAATTCTTTAAACAGACCCTGTGCTCCATGCCCCTTACCTGACCAACGCCATCCTATTTAAGGTGCTGAATAAGCTTCATGCCGCCCAGTGAGCTTTTACTGACTGCCCATCCCAAGGAGGACTAAAGTACCTCTTTCCCACGTCCCTGCTGTGCCTCTTGGACACCTCAGTTGCAACATTTCTTGCAGTATCATAATTATTATTTACATGTCTCCAGGCCTTATCCTAAGGCACTAAAGGACTAAGTCTAACTGCACTCCAGAGAAGCCTCTTAGGGTCAGGAACTCTGCTGGATTTTTATCATTATCTCCAGTTTCTAGCATGAAGGTAATCAGTAAAGCATCAAATGGTTAAACACAGGACTCAACTTGTGCAAACAAAACTGGCCTGTGCTCCGCAGCCCCCACTTACTCAGGGCCTGTTCAGTGTCGGGATGGGCCAGACTAATACCTCTCCCAGCCATACCTCTCAGGACCATCTAGTTTTTCTCATAAGAACTCATCGGGTCCCTGACTGCTTACACATCATCCTATAAAATAAAAGCTTAGGTGGTGTCATGTGAAGTCGCCACAAGATGGCCAGCAGGGGAGGGCAGTTGTGGCCAACCAGGCCTGCAGGGGAGGACAGTTGGGGGCGATCGGGCCTGTAGGGGCGACCTAGTTGAGGGTGACTAGGCCAGCAGGGCTGGGAAGTTGGGGGTGATCAGGCCAGCAAGAGAGGTCAGTTGAGGGCCACTGGGCCAGCAGGGGAGGGTAGTTGGAGGCCATTGGGCTGGCAGAGGAAGGTATTGGGGGCGATTGGGCTGACAGGGAAGGAAAGTTGGAGGCAACTGAGCTGGCAGGGGAGGGCAACTGGGATGATTGGGCCAGTAGGGGAGGGCAGTTGGGGGCAATCAGGCCGGCAGGGGAACACTTAAGCGTCAATCAGGCCGGCAGGGCAGCAGTTAGAGGGTGATCAGGCTGGCAGACAGAAGTGGTTAGGGGTAATCCGGCAGGCAGGAAGACGAGAGGTTAGGAGCCAGCAGTCCTGGATTGTGAGAGGGATGTTCAACTACTGGTCGGGATATCCCCAAGGGGTATTAGATTGGAGAGGTTATAGGCTGGTCTGAGGGACACCCCCCTCCCATGCATGAATTTCGTGCACCGGGCCTTAGTGTTTAAATAAGGACTTCAGCAGCAGAAATAGCAGCAGGTGCCACTAGTCTTGCTGATAGCAGAATATTCCTCCATAACCTCACTCCCGTCTCTCTGACCCCCACTAACCTTTCCCAGAGTCCACTCACCAAGCATTCCAGGAGGCGAGCTGGACGGGCAATGATAATCATCAGCTTTTTCACGAGCTGCATCACAAAAGCCACTTCTGAACTCTCTGAGCGCTCATGAGCCTGTAGAGAAGATAAAGGTAGCTTAAGCAAACCACTGGCCCAATGTGGTTGAACTAAGTAGGACTGGGCTGGGCAGAGTTATATTATAGGGAGAAGCAATTTGGTGGTATGGAGAACTCTGCAAAGTGAAGAACCAGTGAATGTCAGTTGGCTGGGAGAGGGAACAGGCTGCTCATTGGAACCATATGAATTTTAGAATCCTATGTGAATCCTATGTCACACAGGCACACTGCTTTACCTACTCCTCTAACAACAAGCTTTACTTACCCTCCAGATGCCAGTTTGAGGAGCAACTCTTATTAGAGCCTTCACTAATGCTGACTTTCCAACCCAGACAGACTGTCAGAAATAGAGAGACTTCCAAGCAGGAGAGTGATGGGATCAGATAGGTATTTTATTTATTTTTAAATTATTATTTAGATATTCTTTCCCATGGATTTTTAGAGTGGAAGGGAGGAAGGTGGGGGAGAGAATCACCCATGTGAGAAAAACACACTGACAGGCTGCCTCCCACATGCACTCTGACCAGGTATGTGTCTTGACTGGAAATCAAACCTGTGACTCCTCGATGTATGGGCCAACACTCCAGCCATACCAGCCAGGGCCAGATTGGTGTTTTTTTATTATTATTTTTTTAATATACTTATTGATTTCTGAGAGGAAGGGAGAGGGAGAGACAGAAACATCAATTATGAGTATCATTTATTAGCTACCTCCTGCATATCCCACACTGGGGATCGAGCCTGCAATGTGGGCCTGTACCCTAACTGGGAATCAAATCATGTCCTCCGGGTTCATAGGTCAATGCTCAACCACTGAGCCATGCTGGCCGGGTAAGGTAGATATTTTAGAAAGACCATTCTGCCTAGATTGTGAATGGTGCACTAAAGTGGAAAAACCTGAAAACAGGAAAATGCATGAACAAACTATTGCAATAATGCAGATGAGAAAGGCATAACTCCAGAGAGTAAAAATGGAGAGAAATGGATGACTGAGTAGACATAAGGATGAATGAGCAGGAACCGACAGTAACTGAAACTACAATTTTAGAAAAATTTTAGTGAACTCATAAATGAAATACAAAATATAAGAAGATAAGCAGATATAGAGGCCATTCTTTTGATAGCCCTGGAAGGCCCCTTGAGACTGGTATCAGTTCTGGAGATAAGGATGGAGATAGAGGTTTAAATGGTGGACTCCTGCAGGGGAGGTGTACGAGGAAACCATAGAAGGAGAGACAGAACTACATAACCAGACACCCGGAGAAGACAGACCATGGGGAGACAAAGAAACAGCCCACATATGAAAGAAAGGCAGGCATCACCAGAAAAGAAAGTAAATGAAATGGAGGCAAGCAACCTGCCAGAGAAAGAATTCAGAGAAATGTCATAAGGTGGATGACAAGAATGGAAGACAAATTTGACAATATGAGTAAGAACCAAGAGGAAATGAAGAAAAACCAAGAATGAAAAATGACATCACTGCTGTAAAGAACTAAATAGAAAGCATCAGAAGTAGACTAGAAGAAGCAGAGAACCACATCAGTGAGTTAGAAGACAAGGTAGGAAGAAATGACCAAGTAGAAAAGTTTCTAGGAAAAAAATATTAAAAAGCAGGAGCAGAGACTAAGGGAACTTTGGGACAACACGAAACAAACAAACAAAAAAAACCCACAACAACAAAAAAACATCCACATAATAAAGGTTTCAGGAGGAGAGGAAACTGTGATTTGAAGAAATAGTCACAGAAAACTTCCCTAATATAAGGGAAGAAAAAACCCACACAAATCCAAGAAGCTCATAGAGTCCCAAGAAAATAAACCCCAAAAGACCAATGCCAAGGCACATTAAAATTAAATTAGTAAACGCCAAAGACAAAGTAAGAATCTTAAAAGCGGCCAGAAAGAGACAGAAAGTTACCTACAAAGGAACCCCCGTCAGACTAGCGACTGATTTCTCAACAGAAACACATTGAGCCAGAAAGGAATGGAATGAAATATACAAAGTTATGCAAAGGAAGGGTCTAAATCCAAGAATACTGTACCCAGCAAGTCTTTTTTATCAAAATTGAAGGTGAAATCAGGAGCTTCTCAGACAAAAAAGGACTAAGGGAATTTATTGCCACCAAACTAGCAATGCAAGAAGTGCTAAAGGGTCTGCTGTAAAAAACAGAAATAGGAAGTGAAGAAGGAACACAGGGGTAGAGAATAAAAATGGTGACAATTAAGTACCTATCAATAATACCTTTAAATATAAATGGATTAAATGCTCCAACCAAAGACATAGGGTAATGGATTGGTTAAGAAAACATGACTCATATATCTGCTGTCTACAAGAAACCTACCTCAGAATAAAAGACACACACAAACTGAGGGTGAAGAAATGGAAAATGGTTTTTCAGGCAAATGGAACATGAAAAAATAAAAAGCTGGGGTAGCAATACTTATATCTGACAAATTAGATCTCAAAGTGAAGGACATATCAAGAGATAAGGAAGGCCACTTCATAATACTAAAGGGAGCAATCCAACAAGAAGAAATAACTCTGGTAAACATATACACACCCAATACAGGAGCACCCAAATACATAAAAAAAAACACACACACAAAAAAAACTAGAGGATATCAAGGGAGAGATGGACAGTAATACAATCATAGTAGGAGACTTTTAATACCCCACTATCACCATTGGACAAATCCTTTAAACAAAAAATCAGAAAAGAAATATCAATCCTAAATGACTCCCTAGACCAAGTGGAATTGACATCTTCAGAACATTTTACCCCAAAGCCATAGAATATACATTCTTCTCAAGTGCACATGGGTCATTTTCAAAGATAGACCATATGTTGGGTCATAGCCCAAGTCTCTTCAAATTCAAGAGGATAAAAATCATATCAAGCATCTTCTCAGATCATAGTGGCATAAAACTGAAAATCAACTACAATAAAAACAATCCAAAGAAATCAAACACATGAAGACTAAATAGCATCAATGATGAGAGAGAATCACTGATCAGCTGCCTCCTACACACCCCCCTGGGGATTGAGCCTGTAACCTAGGCATGTGCCCTTGGCAGGAATTGAATCTGGGACCCTTCAGTCCATAGGCCAACACTATTTATCCACTGAGCCAAACTACCTAGGGCTGAGCTAGTATGTCTTTAGGGGACAGAGAATAATGTGCTACCTCTTATATGTGAGAAATCTTCCAATATTTGACAGCAATAATCATGATCATCTTTAGTCATCCTTTCTCTAGATTCTACTATTTCCTACATTTAAAAAAATTCCCTGCTCCTAATTTCTAGACTAATACACGGAAGTCTTGTTTGGTCCTTATTTCTGGGTTCTTAGCTCAGCTGGTAGTACACCAGAAAAAGGTAATGGGTCTAGACTGGGAAATACTCTACTGACATGAAGAGCCTGAAAGATACATCTCCTTTCGGCATATCTCCTCTTGCCGAAACTATACTAATGGTGTAATATGGGGCAACTGTGAACTGGGTGGGAAGGCACCTGCACACTTTATTGAGAGGTGATAGGAAAGCGAACATGGAGCAATGGTTAAGAACTCAGTGTCTCTTGTGGTCTTGACCCCCTCTGAATTACTTGACACCCCCTCCCCTCCTTCACTCTAGAGAAGATCAGGTCTCTAAACACTTAAGTCTCCACTAAAAAACTTCTCATCATGCAAGTAGAATGTCAGCAAATAGATACACCCACAGTGCGAGCCTTGGGCCTGCTTTCCCTTGGCTAAGGAGGAAGAGTCTGAAGGTTCTACTTATACCAATATTTCTACTAGAAGAGAGCTGCCTACAGTCATCTGGGCTGCTTTTTGGCTTTGAGTTACAAAATCTCCTCGTCAAATACTTATGAA
The DNA here is from genome assembly GCA_004026805.1 of Lasiurus borealis. Lineage (NCBI taxonomy): Eukaryota > Metazoa > Chordata > Mammalia > Chiroptera > Vespertilionidae > Lasiurus > Lasiurus borealis. The sequence goes on along the minus strand of PVJN01007550.1, from coordinate 53,103 downwards.
TACTACCAGTGTCAGTGTCTTGGGCAAAGTAATGGAATTAGAAAAAGAAAGGACACTGAGATCTTCTGATACCAAAAGGCTTCCTCAGTAATGCAGAGACTGAAGAGAATCTAAGTCCATCAGCACCACACTTGGGGGTGGATCCTACACACTAGCAAGGAGGTGGCACAAGCAGGCCGAGAAAACTGAGAACCCCATTAAGGCCTTAACCTTAGTTTGGGACTACTAATCCACTACCACATGGACGATTCACCGGAGTTCCAGCACAAGGACACTCACATCTTGCAGAAGTTTCTCTAAGTTCTCTTGAAGTTCGTAGAAGTACTGTGATGTAATGAGGCCGCTCCGAGATTTATCCAGGCAGTCCCGGGCCATCTCAATCACTTGGTGATGAATAAAGCTCAAGGCTCCATCTGCCAAGGGCAACACGCTGTCTGGAGTGTTGGAGGAAATGAACTCTGCTAGGCGCTCTTCCATCTGTGCAGTGGCCTGGGAATAAAAATAGGAAAAGTGACACTTATCTTCTAATTCTAGTTCAGCTGGAGTTAAGCAGAAGGACCCGATAATAGTCTATGCGATCCTGGTTTCCTGATGCTGTATTTGGGGCATCTGATGACTGGAGACATGAGAACATCACCTTCAAGTCAAGTCAAAACATTATGATCAAGTTCCTCTCTCACCTGACCTTGTCCATCTCCCTTCCCATTTCTTGGTGGGCGTGCTCTTTTGTACTAAGGACACTGTAGTGCTTATTGTCCTCCTCCTTTATTATGCTGTTTCATGCCTCTGTCGGTTTATGCTGTTCCCTGTGTATAGTTTTTATACCCTGCCAACCCTGCCTGGCAAACTGCTATTACTCCTAATCTCATTGCAGGCATCATCTCTCCTCTGGGAAGTTATTTATTCCTGCAGGCAAACTAAGGTTCCCTTTCCTTTGTGCTTCCACAGGACCTCTCACCTATATAAATTTAGTGAAAGGACTTTGATGGTTTCTAAACCTTCTTCTGAATTGGAACTCCTTCAAGTAAGGAAAGTTTGATTTATCACTTGATCTTAGGACCCAGCTGAGCCAAGCAGATGTTCAGAGAATGTTTACTGAATGAGTGAGCCTGCTCAAAGACAGATTCCCAGAAGTACAGAATGGGATTCTGGCTCAGAAGCCTCTGGGGACCTTGCACAGTCATGTCAAAATGACAAATAGACATCAGTTAACAACTTCCTAGCTGCCTGTCTAGGACTTGGACTTTGTTCCTTTGTTATCAGATGGCGATTTCTGATTTCCAGTGTGTGTTTAGTGGTGTATGTGTAAACACATATATATGTTTATATACACATATAATACACACATATATGTAGTATGTGTGTGGAGAGAAAGTAAAAGAAGTAGGGAGGGAGAGGACGGAGAAGGGGGAAAAAGTGCAAAGGAATTTTAACACATTTTCTCTAAAAAAAAACAACAGTTTGTCTTACATGACTCACTCTGAGATATGCTCGTGAAACACAAACATGCACTGCTAGAATGACAACACAACACCAAATACATGAGGAGGAATGTGAGAAGCATCTCTAACACTACACACTCCCAGCTTCTTTAGAAAGGACCACGCATGGCAAAACGATTTCCTACCTGTTCATTTAGCCCCTTTTCTTTGCTCTTATTCTCCAAAGCTAGACAACATAGACTATAGGGCACAGAGCAACAGAGAAACAATAGCTAACACTTACTGAGTGATCAATATGTCCTGGGCACACATGGGAAAGAATGTTTATTAATGTCCATAAACTCCCTATGAGTGCTCCCTGTGTATGTCATGAAGAAAAGCACAGGGGCTTCACACCTTTTCCCTAGGCCACCATGTGTCCAGGAGATTGTACTTCAGTCTAGAAAAAGGACAGTTTCTAGAGGAGCAGGGAACCACACACTGCAGATCCTAGATACGGACAAAAGGTAGACCCAGGAAGGTCTAAATATAGGATGAAGGAGGCTGAAGACACCTGCTCCCACCATCATGGACTGGGAGCCTACGTCAGTACCCTGGCTCTCATTAGAAGAGGGCCCCTCATTAGAAGGCCAGGTCAGAGTGTATAGGCATGTGGTGTCCAAAAAGAAATGCAAATTGGAAGCAAGGTTCTCGTTCCACATACAGGGAGGTTTATGGCCAATGCTGAGTTGTGAAGACCATTTCTCAACTATCTCAGGATAGTAACCAACTTTCCTCCCTTAGCATTTTTCCTGCTTGAAAATACAAGTACAAATCTGAGTAAGCAACTCTAAGCTCCCACATGCCTGGTCCCTTTGGCCAGCTTCCCCAGTCCAGCACACTTATCTGTGCATTCTCTGCATACTAGTAAACAAAGGTGTTCTCTAAGCTCATAGTCCTCTGCGCCTTCCTCTTCCCCAGCAGGCTGGAAGCTCTTGTGCTGGTATCCTTCTCCACCTGGTGTTTTTCTGCTCTTCTTCTCGATACCTCTGGAGACAGCACTCTATCCCTCACCACCATCTTTCCATTGGGGCTGGCTGTAGGCAGCCATCCTCAGAGGTATCACCAGCCCCCTTTAAATTGGATTCTTACCTTGGGGAATCTTTCTTTGTATACATGATTCATCATTATTATTTCACTGTCAAAGGAAACTGGGGACCGTCCAGGACTAAATAAGAAAGAAACAAATGTGTTAGTATCATGGAACTTTTGAGAAAAAAGATGGTCATCCCCAGAACCCTTGCCCTTCCACTGTCCCCAATACCCACATACTCCCACCTTAATGATTGCCGAGTTCCTGGCGTTGCTAATATACCTTGTTCAGCTCAAAATGATACCATCTGGAGCTAGACTATCTTCCTATGAGAAGCCTGGCCTGCACAGGATCTCTACCAGGGCTGAAAAGCCCTGCAAAGGAGGAGACCAATCCTGAGTCTACTGGTGGCTTTCCTAGGGTGACTCCCCCCAGAACAGGACTTTCTGGGTCTTCTTCACTTTGGCCAGTGAAATCAGGTATACCCAGCACGTTCTCGGGATCAAATAAAAGCAAACCACCATCAACACAACCAGAAGAAGACAGTGTATCTCTATATCTTTTTCCAAACAAGCTGCAGCCAATAGGACTAACACTAGCTCTGACCTGGGGGATGAATGAGGCCAATCCAGGCTACAGCGAGTTACAGGCCTAGGTCACTTAAACCTTTCCCTTTGGCTCATATGTGGTTATATCCCCTTAAAGGATTTCAAAGGAAGAGCCACACAACTGAATGAATATTTTGGTAGTGCCCAGTTTGGTGCTCCTGGTATATGATCCATGCTGAGCTAGTTTCAGAACCGTTCCTTTCTGCCTTCTTTCCACGAAGTGGGTCATGGTCTGCTTGCTGTATTGGTGCACATTACCAAGTATTTTAACCAGTTTACTGCCACGATATTTTGAATTTAATTTAAAAAGGCCCACCGCTTGCGTCTATGGATGCTCATGGTGTACAAATGGTTAAGAATAACACAGCAGGTATTTCCCCGAGACGCTAGAGTCCTCTCAATCTCAAATGGCCTAAAAGGTACCCTTTACTCTGTGTGGATTGTGAGAGTACTAGCTTCAGGTGTTTCTCTATGTGAGACAAAGAAAGGCACTGGAATCCACACACCACATTCACTAATTTGTATTTTTGACCCTTTGCACTACAGTCCTAGCCAACCGCATCAATTCCTGAATTTGAACCAGTCTGTGGTCTGGCTCAGCTCACTCGCTAATGCTCAACTGCCTCTCTTACCTGCTGGGATTCTTCCTAAGAGGCCCCGTTCCTCTGGGCCCCTCCCTGAACATGTTAGCCAATCTGGAATTTCCCAGAGACCCTGGGAAGCTGAGCTCAGTAATGAATGTCATGTTTATTTTCACACAATACAATATAGAGATAATGTATTATAGAACTGTACACTTAAAACCTATATAATTTCATTAACTGTCACCACAATCAATTCAATAGAAAATTTAAAAAGCCAGGCTCGTTTTAATTTACACCTTTTCCTTAACCTGGAATTTTGAGAAGAGCCAATTAATCTAAGGAATTCACAGATAAGTCAACTGTTAAGGTTTAGTTTGATGAGCTTAGGTCATTCAGGGAATGGAGATAAGAGATAGATGTACGTTTAACTCTGCTTCTGAAGAGGGCTTCTTCCCTAAGTCAGCCACAGTGTCTTCAACACAGTGTTTTCTCAGCTGGCTCAGCTCATAAACCATGATCTCTGAGATCTGCATCCAGGTTGCCATCAGAATGGATATTACTCTTCTTTTACTGAATGGACTCTAAAGTATATTTCTACTGCTACTTTCAAAGGGAGACAAAGGGAAACAACTTGGTAGCATCATTAGGTACCTGATGAGGTAGTGAACTGAGCTATAGCCAAAGCCAAAAAAAGCTCGACCTTCACTCCGTTTTGGGCCGTGAATGTGCTAAGGCAGGGATTAAACTATGGTCCAAAGACCAGTTCTGCCCCGCTGCCAGTTTTTGTAAACAAAGTTTACATAATGTCTGAGGATATGTTCACACTATGAAGCAGATTTAAATAGCTGCCATACAGACTGTACGGCCTGCAAAGTCTACATTATTTACTCTATTGCCCTTCATAGAATAAGGCTGCGGGTACCTGTGCTGGGCAAACGAGCTGAGCTCCACAGGTTTTGGGACTCAGTAAGCATAGCATCCCTCACCTGAGGCTGCGAGAACGGGGCCGCATGGCTGGGGACTGCCTTCCCTCCTCATCTGGTACACTCTCCGTGCTGAAATGCTTCGTCAAAAAGTGTAGCTCATCGGCTGTAGGCTGGAAAGGCAACTGATGCAGTTTTTCCTGCGAGGAGCATGATGACTAGAGGGGAAGATTAAGAGACAACATTAAAGACATGTCTAAGGGCATTCCAGGAACAAAGAAATGAAAAAGGTCAGGGACTTCCAAAGTAAGCATTCTTTCCATTGCTCCCTTCAGCCTCCTCTGTTCATGATCCCAATCGTCTCAACCCCCTTCAGGCCCTCAGTCCTGAGAAAGCCAAGACATTAGAGTGCTTCCCAAGACTTGAAGATTTGGACCTAGATGATCATGTGACGTGAGAGCACTGTAACTACTGAGAGGGCCTCTGTAGGTGGCAAAAGCAGATTCTTCTGTCCTGGCCAGTAAGGCTTGTTGATTGCATCAAAAGGCTGCTGGTTCGACACAAATTGATGTTTCTCTATTTCTCTCTATAAAAATCAAAGGTAGGTGGGAAGAGATTAACCAAAGACCTTATACATATATGCCTCACCAGTGGACACAGACAATAGTGTGGTGAAGGCATGGGGTGGAGCAGGGGCTGGGAGGAGAGGGGCTAAGTGGGGAGAAATTGGGGGACATCTGTAATTCTGTCAACAATAAAAAATAAAATAATAAAAATTAAAAAAGCAGAAAAAAACCCTTTTTTTAAAAAGCATATTATTCTGCATGGAACCTTCGCTCTCAATGAAGCTTTTCGCTAGTTGGAATGGCTTAGTAAATAAATCATGTCTTTCTGGCTTAGGAAATTTGTAAGTCCAGGCTAAAAATGATATCCTCTTAAGTTTTCTTTTCACAACTTTGGGAGAGCTTTTGGGATGATTCAGCAATGTTTTCTTTTGGCTGTTATCCAGAGGACAACTGGCTTTGCTAAGGCTGTGAAGGCTGTGCCCAACTCTAGGGATACCAGTAGGAAAAAAAAAATCCATTGGGAGAAAATGACTTTTAGATCTAGGTTACTTTTAGATTTCTAAATAATTAGACTTGACCTGAAAATAATTAAAAATTTAAACACTGGCCCTGGTCAGTGTGGCTGGAGCATTGTCCTGCACACCAAAAAAGTGGCAGGTTTGATTCCCATCAGGTGGCATTTGGGACGCAACCAGCCAATCGATGTTTCTCCCTCCCCTCCTCTTGCCTTTCCTCTACTCTTCTCCCCTCTCCTCTTCCTCCTTCCTTCCCTTCATTTTTCTCTCTAAAAGTAAAAATAAAAAAGAATTCTAAACATCGCCCAATGACTGAGACTGCAAACAAGAGCCCACTGTCAATGACTATAGACCACTGAGAGAGGGAGCTGTGTTACCCTAAGCATTCTACAGATGAAGCCATTGTACTTCAGTCCCAGGATCAGTGAACTCCTCCTTAAACCAACAAGACTGGCTAAGAAATCAGGCAAGTCTAACACCATTGGTTCAATTTCTGTTCACCAACTGATAGAGGATCTTGGGTTGAAATATCTAAATCTATTTAGAGTAAAAAGTGCAGAGAACTCTGCAAGCCTAAATACCAAGTGAGAAATCAGATTTTTGGGGGGTACACTGTGGAAACGGTCCACATGACTGGAGACTGCCTTCCCTCCTCATCTGATACTCTCTGTGCTAAAATGCTTCCTCAAAAAGGGCAGCTTTTGACAGTGAACACTTCTCTCATGGAATGCTATAATACATGAAGTTATGAACAGCCAGTTAAAGATCTCTACAGGGTCATGGCCAGATTTTTATAAATTATTTGGATAGAAATTGCAAAGAGTATCCTTACCCAACTGCAGCTAACATGAAACAAAATTGGTAAAGTATTCTAATAAAATAAGCTAGAGCAATGGTTTAGTCTATTAAAATTTATTGAACAGAATATATACATATTTAATATATATGACTCTTAACTTGGGTCTAAAAAACACCAGTTTGAGTAAAGGATTATGGGGGAAGAGGTATTTAATAAGGAAAGACCTGAAGCTTAACAGCTGCCAAAAGACCAATGAGATCTTTAGATTAATGTAAGAATAATATTGACATCAAGGGAGGAAATGAGCCAAAACTGTTTTGGCTCAGTGAATAGAACGTTGGCCTGTGGACTGAAAGGTCCCAGGTTCGATTCCAGTCAAGGGCATGTATCTTGGTGGCGGACGCATCCTCAGTAGGGGGTGTGTAGGAAGTGGCTGATCGATGTTTCTATCTGTCTATCCCTTTCCCTTCCTCTCTGTAAAAAAACAATAAAATATATTTTTAAAAAAAGGGGGCAGGGGGAGGAAATGATACTCCTTTTACCTGCTTGGGATTCACGAATATAGACAAACTGGGAAGACCTGAGAATGGTGAAAGACATGGGGAAAGGGTCATCCATGTGGCCTAAAATAATTACTCTTTGGCCCTTTACAAAAAATGTTTGCTAACCCTGCCATCATGGGTTCAATTAAGAGTTGCTTAATGATAAAGTCTCATTTTAGGATCAATTGTGCATAGTAGCAATTAAGACATTTGTTGTGTTTTAGGCTAAAACCATCTTTAAAAGAAATATAATCAGAAATGTTAGAGAAGGGACCTGCTTTTTTGTTGAAACACAACAAACTTAAATATTAAATTACAAGTACCCTTTCCTTCTTTTGTGAAAGGAAAATGTGAAAAAGGAGGAGGAGGGTCTACCAGACCTTGGAACCACTAAAGGGTTATCTGCTCTTAGTTGCAGACCTAGAATTAAAGTGGGGAGAATAGGGGAACCATGCCTAGGACCCCACTGTCTACCCTCATTAGCAAAGCAAAACTTCATCCTCAAACGCCTCTCTGATTCCACAAGGAATAACAGATACCCAGAGAACAGGCTGGCTAATTCTTTCCAAATGCATTTTTATTTTTAAATTAGAGGCCTGGTGCATGAATTCGTGCACCTAGGTGGAGTCCCTTGGCCTGGCCAGTGATTAGGGCCAATCAGGGCTATCTTGCCCAATCCCAGGGAGGGACCACGAGAGGTTGGCTGGCCACAGAAGGTTAAAAATGATATCCCCTTAAGTTCTCCCTCCCCTCCTTTTGCCTTTCCTCTGGGAGCGCACTGACCACCAGGGGACAGCTCCTACATTAAGCGTCTGTCCCCTGGTGGTCAGTGCACATCATAGCTACTGGCCAGTCGATGGTTGTTCAGTTGACTGGTCATAATGGTTGCTTAGGTTTTTATATATAGAGATGGATCTGGCTACGGCTATAAAGGGCCAATGGCCTTCTGCCCCACTTAACCTCATCCCTAAGCAGCCTCTTTGTGTTTGGCTTTGGAGGAAAAGTTGAGAACTGCTTTGCAACGCTGTAGGAACAGACAACCATAACCAGTATTACCTAAGGGTGAAGGAGGTACAGCCACAAATTTGGCTACTTACTGAGACAGTAGAACTAGGAGTATTGGTTCCATAGCCTGAAGAAGGTAAAGAGGCCAAAGACCAGCGCCGTCCATCAGTCCTATGTAAGAAAATACTATTAGGCAGTTTCTATAGGACCCTACAAGCCTAGGACTTGACTGTCTTTCCATCAGCACTGTCTTTGGAAGTCAGTTCACTTCCCTTAAGACAGCACTGCTTAGTCCAGTATATGTTTTCATGTCTCTCTCCTACATGGGCCTATTGTGTGTTTTTCGCTGCAAAGACGAACATCTCTACTAAAAAGGAGTTCATGACTTTGATAAATCTGATAACAGATGAGAACATCTGTTAGGCAATACTGTCATTTTGGAATAAAAATCCTTAAACTCTCAAGTTATTCACTTTTAGAGAAGCAATGACAGAGGACACCAGCTAAAGGCATCACCACAAGGATAGAAATGCCACTGAAATGCAGTTATTTCCTCTTTTGAAGGCTCCATGTGAAGAGCTCTTTGGTCTTCCCAAGGTCACTGGGTTGACAACTAGGAAGAAGTGGACCACCATCTGGGTCTCAGTATGAACCAATCAATGGTTGAGTGTCAAAGACTACCTAACATCAGCGGGACTCGCAAAACCAATCTTTGAGAATGTTTGCCAGAGTGACAGTAACTTATGAATCAGTAATGAGGTGGCATTGTCTTGGCTATACATGAGCTTTGGGGGCAGGCTTCCTGCTGCTCGTGGGAGGATGCATCCTTATACTCTCATCATAAAGAACCAGGTATGTGTTTTGCTATTAAAAAAAGAAGAAGAAATGTCAAGCTAGTATCTGGCCTACAGCTTCTATAACAAGGAAAAATTATTCTTTCCTGGACTGTGGATGTGCTACCACATAGTGTTCTTTCTTGTGGATCTTGGAGTGTATAGTCTCTTCTGGTTGAAGTGGAAAAAAAACTTCTTTGCTGCTATCCACAGAACCTTAGAACATTAGTAATGGAGGGCCTTTAGAAGTTAAATTCAATAACCTCAATCTTCAAAGAAAACACTACGACCCAGATATTTGGATAATTTGTTCCAGACCTCATAGTTAAGGGAGAGGGAGAAGAAAGAGGAAGAAAAAAAGGAATCAATAATGCTAGGGCTTCTTTTGCAGCCCTCCTCCCCATCCCCACCAATACCTAGCAGCTTTTTCTAATATGTTCTTTAAGGGAACAGCCCAGGGTTCCATGCCACATGCACATGACTCAAATTTCATGCCACCCAGACAGCAAGCTCTGCTGGAACCTAGTCTCTGAGGCAAAACAATGTCCAGGAGACTGCTCAAATGTGATGTGCTTTCTGGCCTCTTTGTTGGGTCCTGGAAGCTCTCCATAAGAAAGCAAGTCAATTCCAGGAAAACAGAGCTCAGCAAAGATGGGACTTATCTAACGTAGGAAAGGATTTCCCAAACTCTAGTCAAATACACTTTTTCACAGGTGACTTTTCCTCCTTTAGTTAGAAATACAAACCAACTGCATGGCAACCATTTTTCTACAGACTGAAGAGAAGGGACCACCACAGTCAGAAAGAAATGTCACTAAAGGATGTTTTCATTTCCTCTGAAAGACTGAGGAAAGTTATGGGAATGGGGGTGACTTGTCTCCAGGCTCAGAAGTTTTAAACTATTTAGCAATTTCTGCCTCCAAGCATATGACCTCTGAGCATTGGTTCCAGCAGTTAGAAGGGGTTCTAGGACCCCCTCTGCTAGTTATGAAAGGCCAAATGTTTCTAGCCAGAGAAGACTCATCATACCAGCTCTCACCAAGCACAAAACCATTTTGTCTGGCCATGCAAAGCAGTTTCCCAGCCCTCACCCCATCACGTCCGCTATTACCTGTCTGCTCTGTGGCCATGACTGTAGTGAAAAGACATATATTATAGTGAGAATCAAAGGGGACCAGAAAGACTGATCGGTTAGGCTCCTGGCATTTGGTTCAACTTGGCAAAGGCAAAACTTCTTTTTAGAAACTTGTATAGTTTAAAGTAAAATTGTAGGACTGATGGGTCTGTCCTTTTTATGTCATTACTAGTAAATCTGTTTTTGTGTGTGTGATATTTCAAACTAATGTGATCCTGTAGACTCAAGCCTAATCTGAGAAATTTGGGAAACATAATTCTTAAGTCCTTTGTTTGGCAGAGTTGAAATCCTCTTCTCCACTCCCACCAATACTACTGGTCCTATAAGGAGATAGCCCAGAGTTCCATGTTAAATGCATATGACTCAAACTTCATGCCACTAGCACAGACCTGTTTGGATCTCAGTGGTAATACCAGGACCCAAAGCCCTTTAGCTGATCCTACTCTAAAGCCCAGGGAACGAAACAAGGGCACCAATGAATATGCTATTCTACCTGCCTGGAATGGTCTACACACCTGTATCATCATTCCCAACATGGCAGGTTCTTTTTTGCCCTTCAAGTCTTAGCTTAAAAGTCAATCCTCCAGAGAGGCCTTATATGACCACCCCATATAGATTCTCCAGCCCCATTCCTTCCTATACTCTCATGCAGCATCATGTTCTTTAACTTCACGGTATTTGTCACAATCTTTAACTATGTATTTGTTTGTCTGCTTGTTCGTTATTCACCACTTATTCAATCAATAAGCATGACTGAATGCTCATTATATACCAGGAATCACAATTTTCCACATATTAAGGTTCTTTGATTCTGGTTGAGGGGAAATAGAAAACAAGCAAGTAAGAAAATATCAGGTATTAGAAAGTATTAGCTTGAAAATGGATGATGTGATGGAGAGTGATGATGGGGCTCCTTCATATTTTATGGTTAGGAAAGGTTTCTGGGAAGCTGACATTTAATATGAGAAATGAAAGACAAGAATGAGTTAATTAGGTGAAGATCTGAGGAGACAGCATTCCTTATGAAGGTAACAACTACCCAGACTCTATAAAGTCTACTAAGTTTAAAGAAAGTAGGGATTATGTCTATTTTGCTACCACTATATAACTAAGTACCCAGCATAGTACGTGGGCATACTAGGTGCTCAGTAAATATTTACTGAATAAATGGGAAATGACTCAATGCCATGTATAGAGATCAGTCACAGGCCTTGTTGTTCCAGCTCATACCTAATCTGAGGCTACAGTTCACACATAGTCAAGGCAGGAAGGTTGGGATAAGTAAGACTTTCTAGCTGGACTGGAAAAACAAATGTACCAATATAACATATTCCTATACTATTAAGTGTTCCTACCTGGATCCTTGGTTAACTAATTAGAAGTGACACAGAGTAGGAGAGATGAGTCCTTGAGACAAACTCAAATATCATTTGTTCAGAATAAGGCAACAGGATCAGAAGGGATACTCTTATCAGCCATCAAATTTCTCCCAACCTTCTATTGTCCTTTCAGCTATACAGAATCCTAAAGAGGGAGGGAGTGAATTGCTTTTGGGTTGTTATTTAAATAATGAGTTTAATACTATTTCATGTAATCTGCTCTTTTTCTATTATCTCTTTAAAAAGTAGTCTAAGTAAGTATAAAATTTTGAGTCAAGCTGTATATATATCATTCTCTACTCATTAAATCTATTTAGCACACATGGCTATTTTTCCAAATCTGGAGCCATGATTTTCTGGAGTTCTTAATGCCAGAGACTGATTCTAACCAAGAATATTTTTTAAATAAAAAATAAAATCAAAGAACATGAATTTTGTCAAGAAATAATTTTAGAAAATGTTCTGGCCCAGTCAATGTAGCTCAGTAGTTGAGTGTCCACCTATACCCAGGATGCGAGCTCAATCCCCAGAAGGGGATGTGCAGGAGGCAGCCAATCAGTGATTCTCTCTCATCACTGATATTTCTCTGTCTCTCTCCCTCTACTTCCATATATATATATATATATATATATATATATACACACACACACATACATACATATACATATATACACACATACACACACACACACATACTTCAGAGAGGAAAGGAGAGGAAGAGAGACAAATATCAGTGATATATGTGTGTGTATATATATAATTTGTTAATATAGAAAACATTCTGAAAAGTAAATTATTTATACATGGAGCCTTGATATGTGGTTGGGGTGGATCATTCAGTCAGCTTGGTATTTCTCCAGAGGCCAGATGGTACTCTGGCTATTGGCTGATCTGTCAGGATTGCTATCATATACCAGAGATAAACTTATAGCACTTTCAGACACTTGAAATGTGAGGAGGAATATAAGGATGGCTCTGTAATGTACCAAATCTTTCTAAATTAATGTGAAGATCTGGTAGTCTTTTTATCCTCAAGGAAAAAGAGACTAGAACTGGCTGAGTTAGAGAAGTAAAAATATACCTCTGGGTCCTCCTGGGAAAAGAGCCCATTTTCTTTCTCACTGATCATGATAGGAATAGCTCTCAAATAAGAGTATAATGTTTTGGAAGACAACATCAGAAAATCAGGGACGTGTGCTTAGAATTATAAAAATAAATTCATTCCTAGTATCTACTTGCCAATTCAAACATTCAAATGCAAATACCTAGAACATATAGAAAACAAAACATGAACCTGGGTGAGGAACGCGAGGAAAGAATTTTGGTGGTTGGTAGCCAAAGGTAACACACTTGGAAGGAGGAAGCTGAAGTTAACTGACATTTGTGCAAGTGCCAAACATGCTAAACACACAGAAGGTTTTCTATCAACTTACCTACGGGCAGGAACAAAAGAAAAGTGAGCAGCTGCATTTGGAGAGAAATTCCTGGGACTGTCCAAAGGACTGTTACCTATAGATGGGTGGGGGTGGGGGGAGAAAAAAAAACACAATTTGTGACATTTACTTCTGAGGAGGGCTGAGACAACCTTTAAGGAAGGTATATTCTCCTCACATTGGCAATTAGCACATATGGTTATTTTTTCAGGCCCACCATCAGTTTAATGATTCTCTCTTTGTAAAAGTGTGGCAGCCCAGAGGTTTCTCTCTTGTTCCCAGACATCTATCTCCCAGACATTCTTCATTCAAGATCCAGCAGAAACTTGTCTATTTCTTGCCCTCTTAGAAATACCTCAGGTTCCAATATGCCTAATTGAATTAACTCAACTTTTCAAATGCTTGAAGAATTCATTCAATGCAGATGGGATGGCCAAACGCTCAAACATTTCTCAAAGGGCAACAGACTCTTGGTCCCAAAGTCTCTTGCACTTATATCTCTGCATACTGCATCCAAGGGGCTAACCCAGAAATATGTGTCCTTAAGAGATAGATGTGTGTGCTTAAGAACAGAAGTTCTACTTTGGAATGTATGCAATAGATAATCCCAAGGAAGGGTGTGAAAGACAATAAAGTTCCTTATTATATAAAAAAAAAAAGAACAGACGTTCTCAAGTGGGGACTCAGGATAGCAGTGTTCTTTAAAAGAATCCATACACAAGATGCCCAAGTCTACAAAACATGTCCAGCCTTCTCATGGTATAGGAATTAGCACCATCTCTTTATTAGTTTTCACATGTCCCGTCATTTGCTAACTTATAGCTCAGAAGCTTTGAACAAAACTGTGTGCTTATCTTTGCCTTAGTGACAAAAGTTCTCGAACTTAAGCCTGCCAATACTTCTCAGGTCTAACTTCCAGCTGGGGCTGGTTATTAGGAGTCCCTAGCTGTTAGAAGTTATCAATGTGTTTCTATCCAAAAGGCCATGTCAAAGTAAGCACCATACCCCATGATGTACTGACCACTCACCCAATCCCTGTCCACCTCCTCACTTCTATGCTCACCTCTGTGAACTAACATTGGCTATGAGACAATGCAGCTACCTAAGGGCCTGCTAGTCCAACATGCCTTAGCTTTTTCTTCAACAGTTTGTTTCCTGCATAGAGTATAGATGTTCCAAGGTGCCACAAAGCTGCCCAATTGTTTGCCATTATCTCCATCCAACAGGGTCTGGTAGCACTTAATGTTTTTCTGTACCCATCCAGGAAAAACCAGCCTCTCAAACAATGCCCAACAAACCCTATGCAGCAACTCTGTATCAATTACAGGTGCTCTTTTTGGGAGAAGTAATTTGGAAGAGGCATTTTCTGCTTTCACGAATCCCCTTTACTGGGATCCTCAGAGCACGACCTTTAAAGCAGATCTGTTCGCAACCTAATACCAACTCTGGTTTGCCATGCTATGAATCTAGGCCTTTGTCCTACAATCTAGTCCTATGTCCTGGGTAGCATAAGCCACCGAGTTGCAAGAGAAGTGATTTAGAATAGTTGTTTTGTGCCTCCTCATAATTGAGGCCTTTAAAAAAGTAAATCTCTATTTTTTTAAACCATTTGTACACCATAAATGTCTATAGACACAAACAGTGGAACTTTTTTATTTAAATTCAAAAAATCATGGCAGTTAACTGGTTAAATAGTATCATCTCAAGGATTAACTCATATGCTCAGTTTGATTTTTGACACATAAAGCTAGACACCCTTTGTTGGTTCCCAAAACTACACAGCCAATGCCTCCAGGAAATCCTGGACATGACATACCACACCTGGGTTTCCAAGGACCAGGTATGGTACTGGTTAGAGGGTAGAATATAAAAAATCTTCCAGGTGCTCAAATAAAGCTGGTATTCATAGAACATACACATGTCACATATAATTAACATTACCAGAAAAATAGCTGCAAGAATAAAATACATAGAACATCAATAAGCTGTGAGACAACTTCAAGCAGCCTAATAATCCTTAAAAAAGAAGAGTGGGAAATACAGAAAACATACTTGAAAAAATAAGGGCTGGCAATTTTTCAAATTTAACAGAAAATCAAACTATAAACCCACATATTCAAATTATCCAAGAATCTTAATAAGAAAGAAGAAAAAAATTATAGCAGGACACATTATATTCACCCGGCTGGTGTGGCACAGTGGTTAAGTGTCAAACTATGAACCAGGATTTCACGGTTTGATTCCCAGTCAGGGCACATGCCTGGGTTGCAGGTTCTAACCCCAGTCAGGGCACGTGTGGGAGGCAACCAAGGTATCTCTTTCTCACACTGATGTTTCTCTCTCTCCCTCTTCTCTCTAAAAATAAGCAATTAAAATTTAAGAAAAAAAGTGGCTTAAGTGGTCCAAAGAACCATATATATGCTGTCTACAAGAGATCCACCTCTGAACGAAAGACACACACAGACTGAAAATAAAGGAATGGAAAAAGGTATTTCATGGAAATAGAAATTAAAAAAAAACAATTCTTATATCTGATTAAATGTTATTTAAAACAAAGGCTATAGTAAGAAACAAAGAAGAACACTGCACAATGATAAAGGAAGAAATCCAAGAGGATATAACCTTTTTAAACATTTATGCACCCAACATAGGAACACTTTGATATATAAAGCAAATCTTGTTGGACATAAAGGGAGAGATCAATAGTAAAATAGTCATAGTGAGGGATTTTAACACCTCATTGGCATCAATAGATAGATCTAGACAGAAAATCAACAAGAAAACAATCACCTTAAATGACACACTAGATCATATGGATTTAATTGATATTTTCAGAGCATTTCACACCAAAGCAGCAGAATATTCACTTCAAGTGCACATGGAACATTTTCTAGGGTAAACCACATGTTAAGACACAAACAAGTATCAAGAAATTTACGATTATTAAAATCGTATCAAGCAGCTGAGCAGTTTCTTTCAAAACTAAACATACCCTTAACCATATGATCCAGCAATCAATTCCTTGGTAATTACCCAAGTGTATTGAAAACTTAAGTCCACACAAAAATCTGCACAGATGTTTACATCAGCTTCCTTCATAATTTCCAAAACTTGGAAGTAACCAAGATGTCCTTTACTAAATGAGTGGATAAACTGGCACATCCAAACAATGGAACATTATTCAATGCTAAAGTAAAAAATGAACTATAAGGCCATGATAAGATATAAAATCTTTTTAAAAATATATTTTATTGATTTTTAGAAAGAGCAATGGAGAGGGAATAGAGAGATAGAAACATCTAAGAGAGAGAGACACCAATTGGCTGCTTCCTGCCTGCCCCCCACTGGGGATCAAGCCTCAACCTGAGTATGTGCCCTGACTAGGAATCCTGGTTCATGGGACGCTCAATCACTGAGCCACACTAGCCAGGCGACAGAGGAATCTTCAAAGCATATTACTAAGTGAAATAAACCAACCTAAAGTACTATATGACAGTCTGGAAAAGGCAAAACTACGGAGACCAAGATTAGTGGACGACAAGGACTAGGCAAAAAGAGGAATGAATAGGTAGAATACAGAGAATATTTGGGCAGTAAAACTATTTGTGTGATAATCAATGGAAGATACATATAATTATATCTACCTGGATTTTCTGCAGTGATTTGAGGAGAGATAATAATGATAACTAACAGTTATGATGATGATACTGAGCATGTTACTGATATTAACTCAAAGCTAGAGTCCACAGACCCAGGCAGGCTGAAAAGGCCTGATTATGTTCTCAATTAAAGCCACTTGAGTAGGGAAGATTTAGTCCTAAACTCTAACTGCCAGGAATCTAAATAGAGAGATAATCATCTCAAAGAGGGGCAGCCAATAATAATTACTGCCCAGTACTCATGTTACAGTTGGAAAACTAGATTTAGGTGAGCTAAATTTACTTCTATTTGATGAAAAGGCAAGTCAGATATATGCAGAGTTTTTACAAAGTTCCAGGGTAGAATGTGCTATCTGAGCGAATGTATAACCCAGTCAATTTTGTGGGGGAAAGTACGGAAGCACAATGAGACTTTTGCTTTAAAGGCCAAGTATGTCTTCAATTCCTTGGGTCCCATCCCCACCCCCATGCTCTTGATGGTGTCTTCTAATGTAAGAGTTAGTGTTTTAGAGTTTAATTGATTCTTGGAAAAGGACCATGAGCACACTGAATACCTAGATCTGGGTCCAGTAAAATGAGACCCTTCTATAAAGGACAAAGATCAATTTCAGATTTATTAGGCTCTTAATGTGCTCAAAGAACTATTCCACATGCACTCTTCCTTTCTCCCTCCCAAGACACAGTAAACTATGAACAAAAAGACAAACCCAAGTGGAACATACTTATCTTATTCAGCTTCATGCTGTTTCACTACTTTGGTACTCTTTTATTGCCAAAGATAGATAAGCCCAGAGCTTACCAAATCTAGGCAGCAAGTTCTGAATGGCTTCCTATGGTTTCAAGTCTGTTCGATTTCCATTACCCCTAAGTCTGGAACTTCTATTGTAAAGCAGTAACCCTTTCAACAAAGCTGAGTTACCTCATCTGGTTCCCCTGGGATATCAGAATACATGTCTAGAGTAAAAGACATAGCCAACTCAAATTAGGTTGTCTGCCTCGTGATTTTTATATATTCCTCAACCAGAGGCAAGAAAACCGGTCCTTATACTGTCTGGAGGAGCCCAAATGAAGCAGAGTTTGAATGCACAAAATCATTTGCTTCAATTCCAATATGTGAAGTCAATGTCAATATGAAACAAATATTTCTCTTACTTTTGTTGGCTCCTATTCTAAGAGAGGAACAGTTATCAGAAATCCCATGAAGCTCTGTTGGCTTTAATCCATGGCATGGTAGGACAAATGTCAATGGAGCCTTTATCACATGGCCCCAGATAACTGGAGCCATATGCACTCTAACACTGTAGAATAGAGGCTATGGCCCCAGGGTACGTACTGAGCCCCGAGATAAATAAGCACAAGACCAAAAGAAATGTGGACTAAGTCAAAAACTGATGGAACACATAGAAAGCATGCTCATGAGCTCTGTATGCTTCAGTCAGCACAAAGTGAGAAGCAGGAAAGACATTGGGCATCATTCATTCATTTCACTTTTCTTAACCTTCAAGCACTCACCTGTGTGTCCATGGAGTGGTGAGTGTGGCCGTGGTAGTGTAGGTGATGTGCTAGAGGTCACGATCAAGCTCTTGCGGTTACTTGTCCGACAACTGCAATGAAAACTCAAATGTTAAAACAGAGCCACATACCACGAGCCCAAAGATCTTAAATGGCTATTGAGGAACAAAAGAATGATACCATTCTGTAGGCTGAGCAGTAACTAGCAATTACTGTTTGCACCAGTGAGATTTCATAATTTGCTGGAGGCTAATTCCAACAGGTCATAAATGCAAGAAGTTCATCAAAAGGTTGATGAACCTTGGGCCTTCAGCAAGGCTGAAGATTTGCATATTATTGCCTGCTGCCAGATAGCAGAGGGCAGTTCCCCCTATCTGTTAATCTTTTACAGTTTACCAAACCTTTCCTTTGATATGTATATTTGCTTGGCATTAGAGCAAATTCTATATATATAGAGCCAGTGTCCATAACATCCAAAACGACCAAAGGCTAGACCGAATGCTAGGATGTGCAAGCAGCATGCCAAGCAGGTTGAACTGGTGACCTCTCGGAGAGAAAGAGAGGCAGGGACTTACATGAGGCTGCCTCATGGCACTCCACTGCAACTCCAAGCCAGAGAGGGCCACCTCCAGGCCCCAGCCCCAGGTCCCTTGCCCTCACCCCAAGCCCGAGAGCATGGTGCCGGGCAGGGGTGCCCAGGACCCCAGGAATGTGGCATGAGGGGCCAGTGCAGTGTAGGGGGGCTGTGTTTACACTTTTAAGTTCCCCGATTTTGCCCCAGCCCACGTATCCCTCCTCCCTCCCCTCAGCAGCCCAGCTCCTGCCTATGTGCTTGCTGGGCAGGCCTAATTGCACCAGGGAGTGAGGCATGGCGATCGGGACAGCCACTTCCTGGGACAAGGCCCATGTGGCACCAGCCTTGGGCGGTGGGGGCAGCCAGCCAAGTTGAGTTTGGCTTCGGTGGGGCCAGCAGGAGCCTGAGGCCACCACAGGGCCCGGGCGAGACGAGACGGTGGCTCAGTGGCAAGGTGGTGTCTACATGCACGGCACCTGTGGCTCAGCAGCAAGTGGTGTTTCCATGCATGGTGCCCGGGGGCAACCGCAAGTTGCTGCAATCCTGCCCCATGCTTCAGGGAGGAGGAGGCTCGTGGCCACCGACACCCTTAGGCTCCACCACCTGCCGGGCTGGCAGGGTCCAGAGCGGGCAAGCTGCTCCTGCCCACCTGCCTGGGGAAATGGACTCTGGGCGACCTCCCCAAGTGCAGACTGTGGAACCCGGAGGTCTTGAGGAAGAGTGCCCTGCAGAGCCTGAACAGGGGCCAGTGCAGAACTACCAGGGCAGAGCTGCTTCCGTGTCTTGGTAAAGTCTGCAACAGACCCAAAGAGGGAACCGAGAGGGGAAAGGCCGGGAGGCATGAATTCCTAGCACTTTAGCCACTGGGAAATAGCTCTGCTTGGAATGTGAGGTGGCTGTAGGTTCAGCTGAGAAGTGAGGGGGCTGAACCCCACCATTGCTGGGCTCCTGTTGGTCCGAGGCTTGAGTGTCCACCATGACAAGTACAAAATGGACAGGAGGCCCATAAGAAGGGAGAACAATTGAAGGAAACTGTCTAGCTTTTCCTCAGTCCTTTCTCTCTTTCCGTTGCCTACAAAAGCCTCAGGCCCAGCCACAGTTCTATCTTTACCTGTTAGTCCCCTATTCTCCAACCACAGAAGAAAGAAGTAAAGAGTCTGTGATGCCTTCAGAAAGTATCTATATACCTGATTGGCCGATTGCCTCCGGCAGAGGGAGGCCAGAATGTGGCTGAGGCCCTAAACCGCCAGAAGGACATTCCATGAGGGCTCCTGGACTGTGAGACAAATGTTCGAGCACCGGGCCACTAGAGTGTTAGTAAAAAGCTAGGAGTCTGGACATTCCAGGAGCTTAGTCACTACAACTAAGTTTCTGTCTGGCTTTCCCCCATGCCTTCCAAATTCATATTTCTTCTCTATCTCTTCATTCATTTATGCACAGCCCCTTTTCCAGATTCCTTAACCCTAGTAAATGTTGAGAAAGACCCTGGCAATAATTCACTATGTTCCACCTTGGGATAACTTTTATCATTGTTTTAACTTTTACTTTGTATTGCCATTGTCATTTTACCTTTTGCTTTCCAAGAAAACAGAAGGAGCGCCCTAAAGGTAATTATCATTTCTTAAATGAAGAATAACCACTGCAAAAGGTATTTAGAAAACAAAACTCACAAGTCATAAATATTCTCATATCTTACAAAAATGAATGTTCTAGTCATAAAAACTAAACTATTAACTTAATCTATGAAAAATTTTTAACTGCTTAATCCATAAGTTAATCTTCTCATCTCACCATAAACTTCAAAATAGGCTTGGGTTCCTTCTATAAAGATGGTTTTCCACTACATGTTAATGCCTGAGGCTTTTTCTTGCGGTTGGAGAAAACCAAATCATGATGGAAAGCCATTTCTTGATGCACTTACCACTGAAATACATTTATTTGAAAATCAGCCCATCTTTTTTGTTGTTGTTAATCCTCACTTGAAGATATTTTTCCATTCATTTTAGAAAGTGGAAGGGAGAGAGACAGAGAGAAACATTGATGTGAGAGAGACACATCAATTGGTTGCCTCCAAGGGCTAGGGATCAAGCTGCAACTGAGGTATGTGCCCTTGACCAGAATTGAACCTGGGTTAGAAAGTCAGTCCACCTTTAAAAGGCATTAGGGAAGCTTGCCATTTATATTCATCCAAATCAATATTTACTGAACATCTACTATGCACCAGGCACTATTCTAGGCGCAGGAGGTAAAAAGTAAGGAAGAACAGAAAGTCTCTATCCTCAAACTGGAGTGTATGATACTGACAAAAGATAAAGAGAGAAAGAGAATATTCAAGAAATGGCAAAAATGTCAAGTGGGTGACAGGAGAGGAGAATGAGAGAAAAAGAAGTAGGTTGTAGAAGCTATAAGGGTAGGTCACAGCCAGACTCTGTAGGACTGGTAGACTGTCATAAAGAACTATTGGAAATGTGATGAGAAATCACTAGAAGGACTGAGATCAATCTCAAGAACAAGATTTTGATGAGAAATGATAAGTATCTCCCCCCTCAAAATGATCATACCTCCTCTAATCATGAGCACCCCTCATTACTTCAGTAGTGGGTTTTACCTTTAAAATCTATGCTGCCTTGGCTGGTGTTCTCAGTGGTTAGAGCATTAGCCCACATAATGAAGCATTTGCAGGTTTGATTTCCAGTCAAGGGGACACACCTGTGTTGCAATTAGCTCCCTGCCCCTAGTTGGGGCACATATAGGAGGTAACTGATCCATGTTCCTCTCTCACATACATGTTTATCTCTCTCTTTTACTCTCAAAAATCAATAAAAAACATACTTAAAAAAATAATAACCTTTCCAAAAGAAGGCAGAAAAATAACAAAGAACAAGTATAATTGCACCAAACAGAAAACACAGGAATATAATAGATTAAAACCCAATTACATCAGCCTTGGCTAGGTAGCTCAACTGATTAGAGCGTCTCATGGTCCTGATATACCAAGGTTGCAGGTTCGATCCCTGCTCATGGCAAATGCAAGAAACAACCAATGAATGCATAAATAAATGGAACAATAAATCGATGTGTGTGTTTTTTCTCTCAAATCAACAAATAAAAAAATTATGCCAATAATCACATAAAATGTAAATGTTCCAAATGAATATTTAATTAAGGCAGAGATGGTCATATTGGATAAAGTAGCATGACAACAATGTGCTGTTTATTCTTTGTGACAGGTAAAAACTAAAAACCACCTCGAATGTTCACTAACAGGTGAATGATAAACAAATCATAATATATCCATACAATGGAATTCTAATCAGCAATAAAAAGAAATAACTATTCATTCACACAATGGATGAATCTCAAAATAATTATGCCAAAAAAAGAAGCCAGACAAAAGAGCATATTCTGAATAATTCCATTTATATAAAATTCAAGAAAATGCTAACCAATTTATAATGACAGAAAGCAGATGAGTAGTTGTCAGGACAGAGGTAGGGAAGGGATTATAAAGAGTTATGAGAGGAGAAACCAAGATGGCAGCATAGGTGAACACCTAAATTGCTGCCTCGCACAACAATTTCAAAACTACAACTAAAAGACAGAACGGACATCATCCAGAATCACAAGAAAGCTGGTTGAGTGGAAACTCTACAATAGAAGGAAAGAGAGGGACTCACAAAGACTCAGAGGAGCTGCAAAAAGCTAAGGTGCAGAGACATACACATGGAGAGCATGGGTGGCAGAGTGCCTGGCTGGCTTCCTCTAGCGGGAGAGAGATGGAAACTCCGACTGCACTGAACCCCAATTCCAACTGCACTAACCCTCAGTTCCAGGCGAGATTCATGCGGGGGGAGTCTGGACTGTTGTGAAAAGGGAGGACTGCATGAAAACTTAGGAGAGCCGCAAAAGGCAAATGTCTGAAGACATGTGCAAGGGTGCGCAGAGAGGACTGACTGCTGATTGTGCCGCTGGCTTTCTCTAATGGGAGGAAGACAGAACCTCCCAACTGCATTGAAATCCAGTTCCAACTGCACTGAACCTCAGTTTCGAGTGAGACCATGGGAACTCATATGGGTCCCTGAAGCACATGGAAACTCAGGGGAGCCAGAAAGGCAGAGGTCTGGAGGCGTGTGAGTGCGAGTGTGTGCAGAGAGGGCTGCAGCAATTACCAAGGGACATTGAGACCCAAAGGCCACTTGGGCAGGGCTGACAGGAAGCCACAGCTGTCTGCTCAGCCCTCAGACTCCACCCCATCCAAGCTGCACACCAGAGGCTTATGCAATTTTGCAAATCTTATATCATAAGGCTGACTTCAGCACAGAAGTTCTCTTGGCATAGACACAGCTGATCCTCACAACCAATTGGCTTGGAGGTCAATTCCCCTCAGTGATACCAATAACAATCAAGACTTAACTACAAGGCTGTACACACAGTCCATAAAGGGGTGCACCAAGAAAGTCCACCTCAGGTAACTGGGGAGATGTAGCTTTGGGGTATATAGGACCCCTAGCACACAAAGCTACTCTACTAACTCAGGGAAGCAGCAAAAATGTGGAGACTAAGTAACAGATCACAAACGAAAGAAATGGAGGGGGGAAAAATGGATGGATATAGAGTTCAAAACCATGGTTATAAGGTTTTTCAAAAATTTCCTAGACAAGATGGATAAATTTAGCGAGACTCAAGAGGAGATGAAAAAGGACCAACTAGATATTAAACATACACTGACTGAAATAAAAAATATTATACACAGACCTAACAGCAGAATAGAGGATCGCAAGAATCAAGTCAAAGATTTGAAATACAAAGAAGCAAAAAACACTCCACTGGAAAAGCAAAAAGAAAAAAGAATTAAAAAATGTGAAGATAGTGTAAAGAGCTTCTGGGACAATTTCAAGCATAGCAACATCAGAATTATGGTGGTGTCAGAAGAAGAGAGAGAGCAAGATACTGAAAACCTATTTGAAGAAATAATGACTGAAAACTTCCCCCACCTGATGAAAGAAATAGACTTACAAGTCCAGGAAGTGCACAGAACCCCAAACAAAAGGAATCCAAAGAGGACCATATCAAGACACATCATAATTAAATTACCAAGAACAAAAAACAAAGAGAGAATCTTGAAAGCAGCAAGAGAAAAACAGTTAATTTCCTACAAGGGAGCACCCATATGATTGTCAGCTGATTTCTCAACAGAAACTATACAGGCCAGATGGGAGTAGCAAGAAATATTAAAAGTGAGGTATAGCAAGAACTTATAACCAAGATTACTTTACCCAGCTGAGCTATCATTCAGAATTGAAAGTGAGATAAAGAGCTTCATAGATAAGAAAACACTAAAGGAGTTAATCACCACCAAACTAGCATTATAAGAAATGCTGAAAAGTACTCGTTAAGATGAGGAAGAAGAAAAAGGTAAAGATAAAAATTATGAACAACAAATACATATCTATCAATATGTGAATCTAAAAATCAAGTGAATTGAAAATGTGATGAACAGAATAAACTGGTGAATATAATAGAATCAGGGGCATAGAAAAGGGGTGGACTGATAATTCTCAGGGGGAAAGGGGTGAGGGAGTACAGGGAGAGACTGGACAAAAATCATACACCTATGGATAAGGATAAGGTTGTGGGGGGAGGTTAAGGGCAGAGAGAGGGGTGGAACCTGGGTGGAAGGGAGCCATTGTAAAAATCTGAACAATAAAGATTTATTAAATTAAAAAAAGGTATGAAAAATCTCTTGGGAGTTACAGATATGTTCATAATCTTGGCTGTGCTAATGTTTTCATAGATGTGTGCCTTTGGCAAAACCCATCACATTATATGTACATTCTATTAGACATTATACTTCAATCATACCTCAATAAAGATGCAAAATAAATTTTTTTATTGATTTCAAAGAGGAAGAAAGGAGAGACAGGAATATCAATGATGAGAGAGAATTATCGATCAGCTGCCTCCTAGAGATGGAGCTCCCAACCAGGGCATGTGCCCTGACTAGGAATGGAACCGTGAACCTCCTGGTTCATGGGTTTATACTCAACCATTGAGCCACATTGGCTGGGCTGAGAAAAAAAATTTTTTGTAATATACTTTAAGATTTTTTTACAGATAGGAAGAAAGGAATAGAGAGTTAGAAACACTGATGAGAGAGAAATATCCATCAGCTGCCTCCTGCACACCCCTTACTGGGGATGTGCCCACAACCTAGGTACATGCCCTTGACCAGAATCGAACTTGGGACCCTTCAGTCTGCAGGCCGACACTCTATCCACTGTGCCAACCTAGTTAGGGCTGTGAAAATTGTTTTAATGAAAGTAATATCAAAGTCACTCTTCTACTTAAAATTCTCTCTATCTCACTGAGAGTAAAAGTCAATATTCTTAACAACAGCCTACAGAACTTTCATATGGTCTGAATTTCTACTGTCTTTCTTACCAACTCCATTTCAGCCAGATGGACCTCTATACTTTTCTTAGAACACGTCAAGCATGCCACTGCCTCAGGCTCTTTACAAATGATATTTCTTTTGCCTATATTTCCCTCAGATAGTCTCATGGCTTGCTCCTTCACTTCCATTAGGTTTTTGCTCAAGTACAATCTTTTCAACAAATTTCCCCCTGATCATTCTATTTAAAATTGTAACCACCCCTCCTTTCCTGTTATATTTTTATCATAGCACTTACTACTATCTAACAGTATATATTTTGCACATTCATTTTGTTTGTTGTCTCTCTTCCCGTGAGTATCTAAGTTCTACGAGGTCAGGGGCTGCTGCATGCTTTGTTTACTGCTGTATTCCTTGATGCCTGGAACACTGCCTGGCACATAGTAAGCTTCCAATAAATATTCATTAAAAGGATGAATAAATGGATGAGTATAATTTGTTACAGTATTAAAATAAGAGGATACCTGTACACCTGACCCATGTAAAGTATATCAAACCCTTATGACTAAAGTCCTTGTGTATAGAAATAAAGATTTCTTAAAACTGCAGGGACAGATCATTGATACTAATTTCATTTGCCATATCTTATTTAAAATAAAATCCAAAACACTGAAGATCAAATGTCCAGGCCACATGCCTTTTTATGAAGGTACACATAATCTCACTTGGCAAATCAGCAACAGCTGCCAGGGGGAAAAAAAAGTCAGGCACCCCCATACAGAGGCCATGACTCAGCTGAGATCCAAAACTAGGAAATGGCTAATTTTTCCACTTCAACAGACTCTGGCCATTTCTCCAGGATCCTAGAGGATAAAAAGTCTTAATTCTTTCTTCCCAGTAAGATGTTTACAGAATCAGGCACACTAACTCTTAGCTAAGGGGAGGTGAGCTGGAAGCTTCTTGAGTGATTCTCTACTGCCTATGGCTAAACCAGACTGCTGCCCAATACAGCAGTCTCCCCTCATCTGCCTTCCAGGATCCCCCAGTGGATGTCTAAAATTGCAATGGTACCAAACCCTATTTATATGATGTTTTCCCCTATACATACAATATGTTGTAAAGTTTAATGGATAACATAGGCATAGTAAAAGATTAGCAATCCTACATAATAAAGAGCTAATATGCTAATTAGACCAAACAGCCAAACAATCTTTTGGACAAAGCCAGGGCTGCGAGGACTGAGTCCCTTGCATGAATTTCATGCATCAGGCCTCTAGTAACTAATATTAAAACAGAAATTATAACAATACTAGAGGCCTGGTACATGAAATTTGTGCATGGGTAGGGTCCTTAGCCCTGGCTGGTGATCAGGGCCTTCCAGCTGCTGGCCGGGACCTTCCTTCATTCCACACCATCCCCTGGTGGTCAGCGCACATCATTGTAAGTGATCAAACTCCCGGTCTCCCGGTCAAACTCATGAGGGGACACTTTGCATATTAGCCTTTTATATATAGATAGTGTAAGAAAAGGCACTTTCTTTGAGAATATGTTGTAAAAAAAAAGGATTATTACTAACTATAATAAGGGTTACCTGAACACAAGCATGGTGATATTGTGAGTCGATTCTAATAACTGCGATGCCTACTAAATGACTAACAGGCGGGTAATGTATACGGTGGGGATATGTTGGACAAAGGGATGATTCAGAGAGTGGAAGGCAGGACAGAGCCAGAGAGTGGAACATTTCATCACACTACTCAAAAAGGGGCACAATTTAAAACTTATTGTTGCTCTCTAGAATTTTCCATGTAATGTTTTTAACCCATGGTTGACTGCAAGTAACTTAAATAGCAGAAATCAAAACTGCAGATAAGGACAGATTACTGTACCACCCCAATCCCTTGGTCACTCAGAGCAAGTCCTGGCATTTTATCTTCTTACATCTTTACCATAGTCGTCTCAGTGGATAGTGGGAACAAGGACCAAGGCATACTGTGCCATATCTGTGATGCCACTGAATTGTGGCCATATTTGGAGAGTTCCTAGCCTTCAAAATTCCTCCTTTCAGTAGCTAGCAGGTACTCAGAAAATCTGAACACCTGAAGGAGCTGCCATAAATTTACCTGAGAAGTCTGCTTCTCAGCCTGAAGCAATAAAGGGTAAGGAGTAGGATGCATGGCTGCAAACCCCTAAAGCCTCTCCAATCTCCCAATCCCAGGAGTCCAGCTGCTCTTAGGAACTTGAGCACTTCACAAATGGCTAGCTCTTGGCTACTTCCTTTGAGAATTTAGAATGAAACTTCCTCCCCCACCAAAACCACATTTCTGTTTCATTAAGTATCATCAATGAAATAGAGAAGTATCTGGGGCCATTTAAGGTCAAGCACTTCCAAATGTTATTGGAGTAGCAACCAAGCTGATGACCCAGTAAAGATGGAGAAGCTACAGAGGGAGAAAATACATATTCTTTTAGTCAATTAAAGGTGCTGTTTTAAGATAATCCATTATTTCTCTCTTGCCTGGATTAACAGCCTCCTAACTAGTCCCCTAGTTTACTCTTGTCTTCTAGCCCCAGTCTGTTCCCAGAACAAGCAGCAAATGTGATCCTTTCGAAAACATAAATCAGATGATTTCACTTACCTGTCCAAAACCTTCCAAAGGCTGATAATTTCACATAGACATTTATAGTTCTGAGGATCATATATAAATTGTTTCCCTCTACCTGGAAAGTCCTTCCCCAACTATGTAATGGCAAAAATCCTCACACCTCCTTCAAGATTTTACTTAAATGTCACATTCCCAATTTCCTTATACTAACTACAACCTGCTCTTTCCCAAATGCCTTTACTCTGCTTTTCTTTCTTTTTAGATGGCAAGTCTCTTTGGATTGATCAAATCATTCTTTTTTTTTTTTTTTGAAGTGAACATATCAAAATTTTATTATCATATAATAAAACAAAATATGAAGCTTTGAACTGGACCACTTGACCCTTTCTCTTCTTATCTCCTCCCAGTTCAAAATGCTTGCATCTCTTAATAACCACCATTCTCTTCGATCTGCAGTTGGGCTCAACACATTCAAGTCACAGCACAATCTTCTTTGTAGTTTTAGCCTTTTTTCGGAAAATCAGCTTAGTCTACCCACCATAGCTACTTTGCTTCCTGACATAACGCTGCTTTTCCTGCACATACAGAGACCTTGCCCTTCTTGTACTGTGTTACTTTATGGGGTTGATGCCTGTCACACTTATTACAGAAAGTTCAGCGGTTTTAGGAATGTCCACCATGTTTGCAAGAGTGCTATCAGCAGGGAAAAGCAATCAAGTAATTCATAACCCCTGGTCCATAGTTTGGAAATTATACAGTTTATTCTTTTTTTTTTAAGTAGTTATTATTTTTGCCCTAGGTGGTTTTGCTCAGTGGATAGAGCATCGGCCTGCGGACTGAAAGGTCCCAGGTTTGATTCTGGTCAAGGGCACATGCCCAGGTTGTGGGCTCAATCCCCAGTAGGGGGCATGCAGGAGGCATCCGATCAATGACTGTCATCATCGATGTTTCTATCTCTCCCTCTCCCTTCCTCTCTGAAATAAAATATATATACATATATATATATTTTTAAAAGTAGTTACTATTATTAAAGTTTTAACAGGTACTCTTGTCTTAAATTAACTAGCATCATAACTGACCATCTGAACCAAATTAAAAGATCTTAACTCCAATTCTTCCCTACCCTTTTTCAAATTTACATTTCATTGTGGTCCAGTATTTCAGGTCTATCTTGCCTTTATAAGGCCAAATTAGTAATTATTATTGGTCTATATCAGTGGTCGGCAAACTGCGGCTTGTGAGCCAGCCACGTGTGGTCTTGAGCCGCGGTTTGCCGCTCTGTTGACTAATGAGTTTGCTGAACTCTGGTCTATACAATAATTGCTTGCTTAGATTTACTCATCTATTTTCCAATTTCTCTGCTCAGCATTCTTTCTTGGATCTCATAACTTGCTTCTTTTTTTTTCCCCTCAAATATACCCCTTAGCAATTATTTCCGTGAGAATCTAATAGTGACAAACCTCAATTTAATATTTTTCTAAAAATGTCTTTTCTTTACTCATTGACTTCTAATAATAATTTAGCAGCTCCTCACTTAATGCCATCGATGGGTTCTTGGAACTATGGCAAAATAAAGTATGATGAAACCAATTTTACCAATGGCTAATTGATATAAACAAGAGTTAAGTTACAAGGCATCTTTATCAAAACTGTAACAAAAGGACATTTAACAAAACATCAAGGACTACAGCATTTTGCTGAGAATAACTTCTTTCTCAATTCCTTCAAAATATTATTCCATTGTCTTATTGCTCCTGTTATCACTGTTGAGAAGCTTGCTCTTAGGATTTTTTTTTTTTTTTGACGTTAATTTTTCTTTTTTTCTCTGCTGGCTTTTATTTATTTATTTATTTTTACCATTAACTTCTTATATTTAGATATAATTCACATACCAAAGAATTCAACCTTTTAAAGTGTACAATTCAATGTGGCTTTTTTAAAAAAAATCCTCAATCAAGGATGATTTTTTATTGATTTTTGAGAGAGAGAGAGAGAGATGTGAGAAACATCAATCAGTTGCCTCCTGTATGCACCCTGACCCAAGATTGAACTGGCAACCTTTCAGTGTACAGAATGACACTCCAACCAACTAAGCCATGTGGCCAGGGTCAATTAAGTGATTTTTAATACATTCACAAGGCTGTGCAACCATCACTACTAATTCTAGAACATTTTCACCACCTCAAAAAAGAAAAAAAAATCCCCACCTGTATCCTCCTAGAGACAACCACCAATGTACTTTCTGTCCCTATAGATTCACCTATTCTGAGTATTTCACGTAAACCAGCTGATATATTCATTATGTGGGCTTTTGTGTCTGGCTTTTTTAATTTAACACTAGAGGCCCAGTGCATGAAAATTCATGCACTTGAGGGGTCCCCTCAACCCAGCCCACACCTTCTTGCAGTCTGGAAGTCTTCAGGGGATGTCCGATTGACGGCTTAGGCCCGCTTCCCTTGGGAGGCAACTGGCAGGCTGATTAGCGGACAGCACTGGTGGTGAGTGGCCGGCCCCTCCCCAGATTGTGCCTCCACCACCACCAAACTCCCCCCATTACCAACCCCTCCCTCTGCTTGCTGGCACATGCCTTGCCTGGCCTGGCGGGCCTGCTCGTCAGCCCCACCTCCCACCAACTAGTCATTCCACTGTTCAGCTGATTTGCATATTACACTTTTATTATATAAGAAAATGTTTTTAAAACTCATCCATGTTATACTATTTATCAGTATTTCATTTCTTTTTGTGGCTCATATTCTATTGTGTAAATATATCACATTTGGTTTATCTAGTTATTGGTTGATAGGTATTTGGATTGTTTCTGTTTTGGGGATACTTTAACTGTTGCTACTATACATATTTGTGCATTTGATTTTCTTGGGTGAACTCCCTTGCTGAACTCTTTTAGCTTTTGCAGATTCTTGAGGGTTCCTTACTTTCTTTTAAAACCTCTGTTTTTATGGTTCTGCAATTTTACTGGATTTATTTCTACTTGTCATGTTTCATAGTATTATTTTGTTTGTTTCTAATCAATTCTGAGAGGTGTTAGTCATTATCTCTATGAATATCTCCTCACCCCCATTATTGTATATTTTATTGAATCATTTTATTGTACCTTTCATTTTTCTTAGCTTATATTTTACATCTTTCTATTTCGTGCTGCACTCCAGATACAATATTACAAACTTTGTCCACAGCTTTATCTATAATTTAACCTAACTGTTGGGTTTTCAAATTCAATGATGCAATATAATTGAGTCTAATAGGTGTTTTTTTCTAAACATGCCTGATTTTTTAAAGTTAAATATCTTTTCTCTCATTTTTGTTTCCTTCTTTTATATTCGAAACTAGAGGCTCAGTGCATGAGAGTTGTTCACTAGGTTGGGGCTCCCTCAGCCTGGTCTGCGCCCTCTCACAGTCTGGGACATTGCAGCAGACATCTCCTGAAAGGTCCTTGGCATTGCCGCAGAGGTAGAAGACGCTCCTGCCACTGCCACACAGCTCACCAGCCATGAGCCCGCTGGCAAGCCTGGCTTCTGGCTGAGCGGCACTGACCGCCAGGGGCAGCTCCTGCATTGAATGTCTGGCCCCTAGCAGTCAGGGTGTGTCAATAGCAACTGGTCATTCTGCTGTTTGGTCTATTTGCACATTAGCCTTTTATTATATAGGATTATTTTAAATATAATTATTTTACTATTTTTACCCATAATATTACTCTCTGAAGTTTTTAAGAGTCTAATCTTATAGTTTCAACTTTCTATTTATTTTCACTTGTACTGAAGTATTCCCTTCTATGGTCTATAATTTTGTCAGGCCAGCTTTATTCATGGGAATGTTATGCTACCTGATTTGAGGGTGTTTCCTTTAAAATAAATTTTGAATCTATTTCTGTCAGATGTGTCAGGTTATTACCAAGCCCAGAACAGCTCCTAGACCACACCAACAGTATAAACTCCAGTCCTTAAATTCAGTTAGATAAAGCCTAGAGTTAAAAATTCTCAAGGGAGACTTGCTTCTCTCTTTTTGTATGCAAATATCTTATTTTTTATTTTTTCAGTTACTGAAGACATAAAATATTATATTAGTTTCTTGTATACAAAATAGGATTAGACATTTATATAACATACAAAAGTGATCATCCCAATAGGTAGGCATTTTTTTTTAATTACTAAGAGACTTATTTAAAACCTAGATGAGATTAAAAAACTTATTTTCATCCAGTAGGCAAACTGTTTCCCTAGTCCATTTCTTCTCTAAGGGTAAAGTCCTTTGAGGGCCCTAATTTTACGTGGGTCTCAATTCTACACTAACAGAGAGGATGGTATTCCTACCTGAGACAAGACCAAAGCCTTATCCCCTTTTCCCTGGCATGGATATCAACACTAGTACACATCCTCCTTGGCCATCTTCCTTGGAAGTTTTAACACTGATTTCCACAGGTTAGGTGTTTTTTGTCTCTTAGATTTAGGTCCCTTTGGATTTTCCTCACAGTCTATTGAATTTAGCTAAGTATTTAAAACCATAATCAAATAGCTAACCTGGCACTGTTTAAAGCATTACTATCTCACATCCTGTGAAGTTGGTATATTATTATCCCCTTTATACATAAAAGGAAGCTGAAGCACAGAAAAGCTAGGTAGCTTGCCCTAAGCCACAATGAGGTACGTACTAATATTTTTTTTGAAAGGCTAATGGAAGTTATTTTCTCTTTGCCTAGGATTTTAATGTGAAGCTCCAATGTAATGATGATTCAAAAGGCAAGTGCCAGAAAAACAGGAACATTTTGTATAATCTTACTAACTTCAGGGGGAAGAAAAATGGTAGGTAGATAGGATATCAAGAACTACCCTATCATCAACAAATCAACAAATGACAAGTGCTGGTGAGGATGTGGAGAAAAAGGAATTCTCCTGCACTGCTGGTAGGAATGCAGACTGTGGTGCAGCCACTGTGGAAGACAGTATGGAGTTTCCTCAAAAAGTTAAAAATGGAACTACCAGTTGACCCAATGATCCCACTTCTAGGACTATATCCCCAAGAAACCAGAAACACCAATCAGAAAGGATATATGCATCCCTATGTTCATAGTAGCACAATTCACAATAGCTAAGATTTGGAAATAACCTGAGTGCCCATCAGCAGATGAGTGGATTAAAAAACTCTAGTACATCTACACAATGGAATACTATGCCACTGTAAAAAAAGAAGGAACTTTTACAATTTGCAACAGCATGGATGGAGCTGGAGAGCATTATGCTAAGCAAAATAAGCCAGTCAGAGAAAGATAAATATTACATGATCTCACTCATATGTGGGATATAACAATCAACATAATTTGATGAACAAAAATAGGTCCAGAGACAAATGGCAAGGAAGGTGGGGGTGGGGGTTAGAGAACAACCAAAGGACTTGTATGCATGCATATTAGCATAAACAATGGACACAGACACTGGGCTGGTGGGGGCTTACCCAGGGTGGAAATGGCTGGGGGGGATGTCAATGGGGGAAAAGAAGACATATGCACTAGTAAAACTTCAGACAATAAAAGAAAACAACAACAAACTACCCTAGGCCCAGCCAGTGTGGTTCAATGGTTGAGCGTTGATCTATAAACCAGGAGATCAGGGTTCAATTTGCACTCAGGACATGTGCCCAGGTTGCATGGGTTTGATCCCCAGTAGGGGGCATACAGGAGGCAGACGATCAATGATTCTCTCTCATCATTGATGTTTCTACTCTCTCTTTTTCCTTTCCTCTATAAAGTAAATAGGAACATATTAAAAAACACATACACACACACACACACACAAACAAACAAAAAACTACCCTAGGCAGGAATCTAATATACAGAATGGTGACTACAGTTAGCAATACTGTATTTTATACAGTAAGCCTTCACCTAACATCATCAATATATTCTGTGACTTTAAGCAAAATGACATATAATAAAGCCAATTTACCACAGATTAATTGATATAAACAAGAGTTAAATTCCTAGAGCATTTCAATAAAACAATATGACTTGAGGACCTGCAGTAATTGAAAGTTGCTATGAGAGTAGAGTTTTAATGTTCTCACCATAACAAGTACAAGAACAACAACAAAATGGTAATTAGTGAAATGAATGATATGTTAACTAACCTTATTGTGGTAAACATTTCACAATAAATATGTGTATCAAACCATCACATCAGTACACCATAAAACTTACACAATATTATATGTCAGCTATACCTAAAAAAAGCTGGGGAAAATAAAAGAAAAGAAAAAAAAACTACCATAGGGATTGCAGCAAAATGTTGATATAGTGATAATATTGGAGAGGAGACCTGCTATAGCAAAGATATGTTCTCACCAAATTCTTTAGTCATGACCATCTTGACTACCATCACCACCACCAACTCTAAATCATGGTGCAGCAAAGAACTATCTCAATCCAGACATAAATTAAAGAGGTACAGATTATCTCTACACTGGCCAATCCTGAATCCTTTCACTCTGTTAAAGCAAAAAAAGACCACCAACAATAAAAGGAAAGCATGATCCAGCTCCTAGAAGATTATAACAGCCAAACCTAAAAGTCTCAGCAACATGTTCCTGCAACAATCACAATTTACAGTGAAAAGAAACAAACATATATATGCATAAAGCTTAAATGCCAATGCCCAAGATACTACCATGGATTTAATACACCCAGAACACTTGGAATAAATCAATAGTTTTAAAGGAAAAGATATGAGGAGAGGGGGAAATTGGCCAAATGAAAACCAATGCAATCTCCTCCTCCCCTGGAATCATGTGATATAGTGGGAAATCTCTCTAACAGGGCAGCAGCAGCTTGTCCCTGTCCTAATCTAAAGGTGAGAAAAGAATGCCCCCCCCCACCTTAGGAAATGCACCCACCACCTAGAAAAACAGACAATTCTGTCATTGGTGACTGTAGATGATGCTCATATTCCCAGAATTCCACCTGAATAGACTTGGTAATAGAGATGGGAGAGAAATTTAAAAGACTTAGAATGAACATTGCTTCAGAATCTGGGTATTCTAAGATGTCTAAATTTCCAGTGGCTAGCACAGTGCCTGATACACAGGTATTATTATTTGGATAACTAATAAATAAGAGAGAACAGTCCTGTAATGTATTCTTTTTTTTTTTTTATGTGCCTCAGGCATGAAACAGCTCTGGCCACAGACACAGGCATCAAGCTAGGATGGATTAAGGACTGTACATCTGCTTTGCCCTTGATTGATATAAGAGCAACACCACCAATCAGGGGTCTCCTTGCCCATTGCCAGGGGGGCTGTAATGTATTATGCTTGGTAATCAATGAAAAGTGGCCAATGAGAGTAAAGTTTTTTGTGTATTTTTTTTTTACTAGAGTACACTTCTACTACAGAGGTCTTCCACAAATATGGACCTTGGCAAAAGCAAGTAATATAAAGCTATTCCTGATTACATAGTGTTTTTGGAAGCTGTAGTATATTTGGTTTATCTTCTCTAGTTTCCATGATTTCTTTGGAAGTTCCAAATTATAAGCCCAATCCCAGGTTATACTTCCAGACCAGTTTCTTTGAGACCTACTGGTTAAAGGGAGGTACAAAAATGTCTTATATAAAGCACAGGAGATTTTAAGAGTCAGTGCTCTACCAAAATGAAGGGTTAAGCTAAGAGGAAGGCAGAAAATCTGGGCAACTCAGTGGAGAGAGGAACTGAGAATATCATGATGACAGCTATGCAAGAGGACTAGAGAATTACCAACCCAAATTGAAGCAGAAGATGAGATGGCTCTAGAAGTAATATGTGTGTGTATGAGAAAAAGGGGGAGAGGGAGGGAGAGAAGGAGGGACAGAGGGAGGAAGGGAGAAAGAGAGGAGGGAAGGAGAATGAGAAGAGAGATGGTTAAACCTACTGTTATACACCGAGAAGCATTTTGAAGCTCTGGTGAAATTTTGGGGATGAATAAAATGAATGCCATATAGAATATAAAGCAATGCAAAAGTGAGGTAATTATTATATTCAGGAAAACAAAAACAAGTATAATCATAGCATACAATTATTTAATTAGGAACAATAATTATGAAATCACAATAAATTGATATTAAAATAGACAAAAAGAAATCAAGGTAATTAGTTTTGAGAAACAAAAATCAATAATGGTAGGAGAGTTATTCTCTAATAACTAGTTTTTTATTATAAGCCTTAAATAACTGATTTAGAAATTATGTCCATATATTACTTTGACAAAATAAAAATTGAATTTAAAAAGTGAGTGGCTTACATATATGTAAAATGAATAGGAAGGGGTGGCTGGGGTAGAACATTTACTCAGATGGGAGAAGAAACTTGTAGCAAGCAGTAATGTGAAATCAGTAAAGTTAACCTAAGTTAATAATTACTATTATCACAATTATTCTACAGTTTAATTGGTACAATCATTTTTCAAATATAAGTTATATGTTTAAAGAAAACTATCAAATGATCACATCAATGATGTGTTCAAGATCCTCTGATAAATGCCATAACCAAATAAATCTCTAAATTCGTTATTAGAATGTCATTCAAAACCCTCCATGATGTGGCCCCTGCTGAGCTGTCCTACACATCATAATCTCTCCACAAATTCATCGCCCACACACTTTACACCCACTGTAAAACCTTCCATGTCATTAAGCACCCACTCTTTTATCCTAGTCCATAGGTCGGCAAACTGTGGTTCTCGAGCTGCATTTTGCCACTCTGTTGACTAATGAGTTTGCCAAACACTGCCCTAGTCCTAAATGTCTACCTAACAAAGAGGTGTTAATTCTCAATTCAAGATTTTCGTCCTCTCTAGAACCTCCCTTGTGTTCTCCAGAATTAGAGATTGGTTTCCATACACCTGCACTGAATTGTGTATATCCTTCCATTATGAAATTTACCAGAGGCTTGGTGCATGAAATTTGTGCACTCGGAGGGGAGGGGGAGTCCCTCAGCCTGGATTGCGAGAGGGCACAGGCCAGGCCGAGGGATCCCACCAGTGCATGTCCGGCTTGTCTTACTCAGTCCTGATCAGTCAAAGCCCAACAGCAAGCTAACCTATCAGTCAGAGCATCTGCCCCTTGGTGGTTAGTGCACATCATAGCAAGCGGTTGAGCGGCCTTAGCATATCATACTTTGATAGGCTGAACGGACAACCAGATGACCAGATACTTAGCATATTAGGCATTTATTACAGTGAAGGGCAAACTGCAGCTCGTGAGCCACATGTGGCCCACAAGCCGCCATTTGCCGCTCTGTTGACTAATGAGTTTGCTGACCACTGGTTTATTATATATGATAATGCATCTCCAAGCCACTCACACCACAAGCCAGGTAGCTTTACAGAGGAAAACTAACTAACTGCAAATGAGCAGGATGAAAAATACAGTAATTACTATTATCACAATTATTATTACCACAATAATTCTAGTTATTGTTACTAACAAATTTCAAGGAACAAGTAATCCTTGTCTTATAAAGTTGTGCTGGAAAATGGAATAAAAGTTGCATAAGTTTAGGATAAATTTGATTCAAACCAAGGAAAATTATAGATCCATGATAATGGATCACACACACACACACACACACACACACACACACACATATATATATATATATATATATATATATATATATATATATAAAACCAGATTTATAAAATAAAGGGGGAAAAGTACATGATCATCTCAATAAATGCAAAAAACACATTTAACAAAAGTAAAATACACATTCATAATAAAGTAATAAAGTCTCTCAACAAACTAGGAATAGTTAACATCCTCAACCTATGAAAATCTCACATCTAACATTTTAATGGTGAAAGACAAGATGCTTTTCTCCCTAAGAGGAAATAAGACAAGAATGTCTGCTTTTACAATTTCTATTCAACATTGTACAAGAGCTTCTTGCCAGTGCAGTAATAGTAATAATAATAATAATAATAATAATAATAATAATAATCCTACATAATAAAAGGGTAATATGCAAATTAACCAAACGGGAGAACCACAGGAACAATCATGGTCCCTCCCCCCAGCCAGCCCACTTCCAATGGCCCCCATCAAGCAGGCCAGCTGGACCTCAACGGTGCACGAATACATGCACTGGGCCTCTATTAATAATAATAATAATAATAATAATAATAATAATAATAATGGCATCCAGATGGGAAAGGAGTTATTATTCATAAATAAAAATGACCATATATATAGGAAGTCTCAAGAAACTTTATAAAAAAAACTATTAATAAACAAGCTTGGCATAGGGTACATGAATACACACACACACACACACACACACACACACACACGTTGTATTTCTATATAGTAGTAACAAACAATCCAAAAATGAAATTAAGAAAATAATTCCATTCACAAGAGCATTAGAAAAAATAAAATACTTAGGAATAAATTTAACAAAAGAAATATAAGACTAGTCCAATGAAAACTATAAAATATTAATAAAGAAGAGCTAAATATATATGTATGTAGAGAGAGAGAGATTCCATGTTCATAGATTGGAAGGCTCAATATCATCCAGGTGACAATATCTGCCCCAAATTAATCTATAAATTCAAATCCTTATCAAAATTCAATTGGGCTCTTTCATAGAAACTGATAAGCTGATAATCCTTTAAACAAATTATGCTGGAACAAATGGATAGTCATATTTAAAAAAGAAAACAACAATCTTTGACCTTTAACTCACATCATACACAAATATTAACTCAGATGGATCATAGATAGAAATCTAAGAGCTAAAAACATAAAGCTTCTAGAAAACAAAGAAAAATTTTATACTCTTGAGAATAAATAGTTCTTAAATACAATACCAAAAGCATGGTCCATAAAAATTTTTTTTTTACTTCAAAAGGCTCCAGGAAAATAAAATACAAAACACAGATGAGGAAAATAATATTCACAAATCATGTATCTGATAAAGGACTTATATCTAGAATACGTAGAGAACTCAAAACTCAATAAATGAATCAATTTTTAAATTTGAATAATTCAGACATGGTAAGATGCTCAAATCATTGATTAGTAGGGAAATGCAAATAAAAGCTACAATGAGCTACCATTACAAACCCACAAGTATGGTTATAATCAGAAAGACAGAATATATAGTGTTTGTGAGGATGTAGAAAAATGATCATGGGAATATAAAATGATACAGTTAGTACAGAAAAGTAAACTTTTAAAAATGAAGCACAAACTTACCATATAACACAATCCAATTCCTAGGACTCTGCCCAAAAGAAAGAAAAGCATATGTCCACACAATGACATGTATATAAATGTTCACAGCAACATTTACTCATAATAGACCCAAACTGAGAACAATACAAATGTCCATTAACTGGTGAATGGACTAACAAAATATAGTCTGTCCAAACAATGAAACATTATTCCACAATAAAAAGGAGTGGACTACTGTGGTGTGCTACAACATGGATAAACCTAAAAAACATCATGCTAAATGAAAGAAGCCAGAAACAAAAAGCTACAAAGTGCATGATCCAATTCATATGAAAAGTTCAGAAATGGCAAATTTATACACCCAAAAAGCAGATCATTGTTACCTAAGGCTGAGAGAAAAGGTGGGATTCATTTCAAATGAACACAAGAAAATGTCTTTTGGATTACGTAATTATGCTAAATTTCTATTGTAGTGATGGTTGAATAATTTTATAAATTTAGTAAAAGTCATTGAATAATTAATAATTGGTAAATTTATAATAAGTATATCTCAGTAAAGTAATTCTTTAAAAAAAATTATGCAGGCCCCTGAAATTGCATCTGATATATTGAATGGACTTACAAATCCTTCCTCCTCCTCTTCCCTGCTGAATAATTCAGTCTAGAAGCCATTAGATAATGACAGTCAAGTGGTTGGGGGAAGAGGGGAAAGCACCTGGCATGGGATGTCAGAGACTGATGGGGATATGGAGGTTGTTGGCTTTGAGAGAACAGTGGTATCAGTTTGGCATGGGGTACTGGAGACCCAGCAAGGTGAGAAGGGCATATACTCAGCAGGTCAGTGATTGCAGGAGACTGGCTATATACAGAAAGAAATGATCAAAGAAGTCAATTTATCGAGGATAATGGGAGTTAGGTTTTTCACTATCAAAGAAAGTTACAAATATGGAAATGGAAAAAAACAAAAATGAATTCCAACTGAAAGTAGAGGTATAAAATGTTAGCTTTATAGGCTTCAATATAAGTAGAAATGTAAAAAAAATACACGTGTTACATGTACGGTATATATTTTCTGGAAACAGTGAACCCAAAGATCAGCAACCACGTCTACCATCTATATCTTGGTACTTAAGTACCACTTTCCATTAAAAGGAACCAGAATTAGCTAATTTGAGGGCTTGGGCAAAGGAAGGTACAAAATAAGCAAGTCAGGAACATTTTATCAAGCCAGAAAGTTAGGAAGTTCTCAAAAATGATGGAGACTGTAAAAAAGATACAGAAGCCAGCATGAAGAGACTCCCCTTGACAAAGTATGGTACAATTTGAGCATCAAAATATATAATGATTTTAATGTATTATAACCCATTATGAAAATAAGAGCCTAATGAGTTCATGCTGATGTAGTAAGTAAAAAAAAAAAAAAAAGCGAACAGAAAGAGGCTTTTTCTTGCAGTGCAATGGCAATTGGTGAGTCCAGAGAGAATGATGGAATTAGCAGAATACCATTTGGCAACCAGCATGTTGTAAAAACAGCCAAGAAACATCAATAATGGGTTAAATTTGATGATGAGTGGGGTAGTTACATAATTTCAAGAGCTTTCCCTCAAAATACTTATTAATTACAAAGGGGAAACATTAACTTTATAGTAGGGATACCTAACAGATACACTTTAATCAAGTGATCAAGGTTAACCTCACAGTAACAAGATAAAATAAAAGCCTGGATCATCTGATAGAATACAATAAGAACACACCATCCTTTTTTGATTCCTGCCAAAGACACTGAAGGGGATAAGAATATACCATCCCAAAATATGCTACTTTGGCAGAAGCATTTATTTTAAGCTGAAGACAACTAAGAATCAACAGATGCAAAAAGAGTTCTCTGCCTTTCCTTTAACTGTTAAAACCAGGCAAATTTCTCTTTGAAAAAGGTTCTGTTATCGAGGAAAGAAAAGTTAAGATACATTTGCATAATCTTTGCAGACCTTACTAAAATACCTCTCTCTTATCTTCCATTATGTTCTCCCCAATATTTCCTTTTACTTGCCCAAAATTTATCGTTCCTTTAAGCTCAAACTCTCTTACTGTCATTAAAAGGATATATACGCTTCCAAGTTGAAGCACTTTTTTGAGTTTCATTTCTTTTCTGTGAACTCCCTTGCATCTAAATATTAATAAATATTATATGCTTTTTCTCTTGTTAATCTGTACTTTGTTAGTTTAATTCACAGCCCTCCTAAGAGAATAGAGAGCAAGTTCTCCCTCTCCAAGAACGTGAAATCTAAATCTAATCCTGAGGAAATAACAGACAAACCCAAATTGAAGGACATCCTATCAAATATCTGGTCTGTAGGTTTAAAAAGTGCCAAGTCATAGAAGTTGAGAAAAGACTACAGAATTGCTCCAAACTGAAGGAGATAAAAAGAAGTAACAATTAAATTGTAATACATGTTCTAGCTGGTTTGGCTCAGTGGATAGAGCATTGGCCTGGGAACTAAAGAGTCCCAGGTCAATTCCAGCCCAGGGCACATGCCCGGGTTAGGAGCTTCATCCTCCCCCAGTAGGGGGAATGCAGGAGACAGCCAATCAATGATTCTCTCTCATCAATGAGGTTTCTATCTCTCGCCCTTCCTCTCTGAAATCAATAAAAACATATATCTATATATATAAAAGCTTAAACGATTGTTCAACTATTTGACTGGTAACTATGATACACACTGGCCACAGGGGGCAGATAACTCAATGCACAGGCATGGAAACATGGAACAGACTAATACATCTCAGAGGGAAAGGAGGAAGGGGTAGAGGGGACGGCAGGAAGAGATTAACCAAAGATCTT
Source organism: Lasiurus borealis (assembly GCA_004026805.1). Lineage (NCBI taxonomy): Eukaryota > Metazoa > Chordata > Mammalia > Chiroptera > Vespertilionidae > Lasiurus > Lasiurus borealis. Next base: position 11,466 of record PVJN01007550.1, on the reverse strand, counting down.
ATATGCATACTAGAGGCCTGGTGCACGAATCCAGGCTCTGGGCCTCTAGTGGTATAATAACTTGGAGGAAAATTGGAGAAGGCCCAAAGGAACACCCGTCCTTTGCCATAAAAGTCTACAGAAAGCCTCTCACACACATGACACAGGAGGGACAAGAGGGCTGAATTAGTACAGGCTGCAAACTTCAGCAGTGAACTAACTTCTCATTGCTGAAGATGTTCAAGCAAAGGCTGAATAGTTTTTTGCTAGACACTGTATGAAAGGAATTCCTAATCAGTAAGGAGTTGGCTAGAGGTAGAACTTTTCCAATACAGACATCACTCTCAAAAGGATTTCTTGCTGCAAATCTTCCTACTTTAGGTCTGACAAAATCTATAGCAAATCAAAACTTATTCAAATCTTAAGCTAGTCTATGTTCCAAAAAGTTGCCAATACCAAACTTCTATCCCCAGAGGCCTTAAGTTAGACCAGTGAATAGCCAGTGACATAATTGCCTCTTCTCTCTTCAAGGACACCACAGTCCATCTAACATTCCATCAAAGAGGGTTATGCCAACAATGCAATACTCATGTTTGAGTGCCAATTAATAGGCATGAATCATATTCTTAGAAGTTGTGTAAGTTAACTAATGGCTAGAGGTTACTAATGCAACCTGAATCACAATTATATTTATTATGCCTCTTAAGGTTGATCATACTTGTGAGATAATACAAATATCCTATATAATAAAAGGCTAATATTCAAATTGACCAAACAGCAGAATAACCAGTTGTTATGACACACACTGACCACCAGGAGGCAGACGCTCAATGCAGGACCTGCCGCTGGTGGTCAGTGTGCTCTCACGACGGGGCACTGCTCAGCCAGAAGCCGGTTCACAGCTGGCAAGCACAACAGTGGTGGCAGAAACCTCTCCAGCATTAAAAATGTCTGTCAGTCATCTCCCAAGGGCTCCCAGATTCAGGAGGCCAGGCCAGGCTGAGAGCACAAATTTCATGGATGGGGCCTTTAATGATATATATATTATTCACAGAGAACTCAGGGAAACACTTGGGACATCAGGGAGGCTTGCCCTATGTCCCTCTTCATCTGGCTATTTATTTGTATCCTTTATCAAATCTGTTAATAAACTGATAAATGTAAGCAAGTGTTTCCCTGAGTTCTCTATGAATAATATATACACACATACACACCAAGTTTCTGACCCAGGGTTCCTAAAACCCTTGTAAATTCCTAAGTTATAAGAACACTAGGGCCTGTACATTGAGTGCCCATGCCTGTTGCAGGCTCGAACCTCAGTGAAAGGTGTGCAGGAGGCAGCTGATCAATGATTCTCTCTCATCATTGATGTTTCAGTGTCTCTATCCCTCTCCCTTGCTTTCTGAAATAAAAAAATATATGTATATATATATATAAAAAAAGGACACTAGGAGCATCTTTTGTTCTAATAAGGTAACTCGGAGTAGACTCCTTAATGGCTCTTGGATGGAGGCTGGTCACCAGAAAGACCAAGCAAGGAATTTTCAGCACTCCTCTCCTATCCTCCAGAGAGAGAGTTAATAAGTAGTCATGCCTCCTTGAAGAAGCCTCCGTAAAGTCCCAAAGTATGGGATTGGTGAACATGTCCATAATGGGAGGATGACACACCCCCACTGCATGGGACAGAAGTTCCTGAACTCTAGATCCTCCCAGACTTTGCTCTATGTCCCTCTTCATCTGGCTATTCATTTGTATCTTTTATCATATCGGTTAATAAACTGGTAAACATAAGAAAGTTTCCCTGAGTTCAACTGTTCTAGTGAATTAACGAAGCTGAAGAGGGGATTGTAGGCACCTAATTGCAACCGAATCGGACAGAAGTTGTGGGTAACCTGGCGATGTAGTGAATGGCATCTGAAGTCTGGTGGCAGCACTTCTGTGGGACTTGGCCCTTAACCTGTGGGATCTGGTACTATCTCCAGGTAAATAATATCAGAATCAAGCTAAACTACAGAACATCCAGGTGGTGTCACAGAGAATTGCTTGGTGTGGGATAAAACCTCCACACATTTGGTGACCAGAGTATCAGAAGTAAAAGATTCTGTGTGAGTAGTAAGTAAAGAAACACACAGTAGGGAAAAGAATAAGGTTTTCCCTATACAGAAGGAGGGAAACTGAGTATTCCTAATACAATACCCATCCAAGACATTTAAGAGCTAGAATCAAGGCCTTCTAGATCAGTGACCGCTGCTGTAGATAACAGACCTATTCCTTCTCATCAATGAACAAATATAATACAGACTTAAGTGGGTATCATTTAAAACTGTTTCTCAACTGTCCTAGAGATTATTATAGGCAACAATTTGTAAGGTCCTAAGCACATCACTAAGGTGCGGTTAATAAAGAGGGTTAATATTCTGAGCAGGGTTAATTCTAATTACCATGCAAGTGGACACTGTGTTCTAGTCCTTCTGGGCAATGCAGCCAAAAGCCATAGCTGTATTAGTTACCTAGACTGCCATAACAAAGTACTACAGACTAAATGGCTTAAACAACAGATATTTTTTCCTCGCAGTTCTGAAGGCTAGAAGGTATCTGCAGGGTTCATTTCTTCTGAGGCTTCACTCCCTAGCTTCTCAATGGCTGTCTTTTCTGTATCTGTTTTAATCCCTTCTTAACATGCTTAACCTCTGTAAGCTAATCAGTAGAGAGCCAGCTAGAGCTAAAACTCTTCCATACAGACATCACATTAAAGAGGGTTTCTTGCTGCAAACTCTCCTATTTTAGGAGGAGTTATACTCCTTGGGGGGAAAAGGCACCCAAACATGGCCACTGCATGTGGGTAGATCCTATTTTCCTCCTCCTGAGTTGTCTATTTTCAAAGAGAGGTCAAATTGACTACTGCCAATAGCTTTCATTTTTAGTTCTTCACTATTCACATTATTTACTGAAATTGTTTTTCTTTTCTTATCACTTGCATTTGCTCAATTGCTTAAAAATAGCAATATTTGATAGGCACGTGTACATGGTAAGGACTTTGTAGAATTTAGGTTCATCATTGTATTCACTAAACACTAATTCTATCCTAGACTCTAAATGTGAATACTAAATAAAAATTAAGTTAGTGAAGGACAGCAATGAGCCAGGAAAAAAGATAAAATGAATGTTATAAGCCTAAAAGAAGAAAAATTTAAAAGGGAGACATACAGTTAATGGCCTAGAAGTGACAATGGACTGTGAAATACCAATTCTTAACCCTAGTATAGAGGGAGTTGTTAACAAATGTTATGAATGTCACCTTGGGAAAAGACAAGGCTGTTTAATGATTTAAGTTCGGAAAATACTATATTACATAAAGGAGTATATTAGATGGAGCAACAGAACAGTATAGTTGTTAAGAATATGATATCTGGAGCCAGACTGCTTGGATTTTAGCCTCAGTTCTGCCACTTATCAGCTGTGTTATCTTGAGTAATTTATTTAATCTCTCTGTTCCTCTGCTTTTTCATCTGCAAAACCCACATTACAATACCTACCTCACAGAATTGGTGTAGGAATTAAATGACCTACAAATTAAGTGCTGAAAATGGTACCTGAGCGTTATTAAGTCTTCAGATATTTTTCATTTATTAAGTAAAAACACAATAGCACATGTTTCATCAGAAATATTACAGGAGAGAGGTTAAAACCACAGACACCGGGGTAAGATTCTGTGGGGTTGAATGACAATTTCTACTGCTTATAAAAAATTTCCTTAATCTCTCTGTACCACAGTGTCTTCATTGAGAAAATAGATTTACTTGAATCACTAAATTAAGTGAAAATAGATTCACTTAATCACTAAAATGAACCTATATTATCACCATACCAGGGTATTTTAAGGATTAATTTCAACACAAATAAACGTCAGATTACTCAGCAAATGTTATCTATTCTTCTTTTGTTGTTTCCTTTCTTGAAGAAGAAGGTGAAACATAGTCTGTCCTGTTTTCCTAACATGTCAATCAGTCAACCAAAAATCTCATGAAGCAATCCTCACTTCTGATAGAAGCATGATTTCAAAATATTAGGCAGATTGGATTTCTGCCACCTGCCATGATGGGAAACAGAGACTAGGTTTATCCTTGTGACTTCAAAACTACAAAAACAAAAACAGTCCTGCTGGTGTGGCTCAGTGGTAGTGTTGGTCCACGCACCAAAGTATCTCGGGTTTGGTTCCTGGTCAAGGGCCATGCCTGGGTTGCAGATTTGTTCCCTGGCCACAATCAGGGTGCCGGAGGCAACCAATCATTCTGTCTCTCTCACATTGATGTTTTTTTTTCTCTCTTTCCTTCCTCGCTCCCTTCCACACGCTTTAAAAAAAAAAAAAGCCAATGGGAAAAATATCTTAGGGTGAGGATTAACAAAAAACAAAAACATATGTGAAACAAGTTTTTAGGCATTGCACAGATAGTTACCATAGAGAGTAAGCCTTAAAACTGACCCAAAGTAAGTCCTAAGATTGCCCCAATTTACTACTGGACATTTCAAAGAAGCAATACTGGAAGAGGGTACCTCCCAAAAAGTCCAGCAGTTTACATAAGTTGAGGAGACAGAATTAAGAATTTGAGAAAGCTAAGGTGGCTAGAATTTGGAAGACAGAGGAGAGATAACTATACAGAGAAAGCTCAGCAAAGAGTTCCTCTCAAGTTGTCAACTGAATACCAATACGTGGATGTGGGTAAGGAAACTCTTCATGAAAATTAGCAGGTAGTACACTCCCCAGAGCTCACATAGGGCCAGGAATAGATCATGTTCCCACTAGCCTGAGTGGAAAAAACATACATTGCATGGGCATCAGGTAGAGTATTAGGAAAATACTGCCTCAATATTAAGGAAAAATTAGCCTCAAAAGCTGTTCTGGGCCCATTACAAAGCCTAAAAGTACTCCCTAAAAGTATCAAACTATTTCCAAATAATTTTTTAATCCTCACCTGATAATTTTTTTTTTTTTTACTGATTTTAGAGAGAAGAGAGAAAAATATTGATTGGTTGCTTCCCATATGAACCCTCACCAGGATTGAACCCACAACCGAGGCATGTGCTCTGCCTGGGAATTGAACTGGTAACCTTTTGGTGCAAGGACAATGCTCCAAGCGAGCCACACTGGCCAAGGCTACTTCCAAAGAATTTAACTGCATCCCAGAAAAAAATTCAAGGCACTTTAAGGACATACAAACATATCCAGAAAATAAGGGAAATCATCTTGCCATATTATTAAACTGATACAAAAGAAGAATGGAATGAAACACTATTACAGTAACCAGGCATGTAAACAAGGTAGGGGGAGAAAAAAAACACACACACACACATGAAATTGAACAAAGCTACAAGACATTGTTTCAGGTTGTCCTAAGATCACAGGTTCAAGAGATAGCACTTGAAACCATGCGCCAAGACAGGTGCCACCCAACTTACAATCTTTTTTGATCTCATACCAAGGTCCAGTACATCAGAAAGGGATGGCTTCAGGGAGAAGTCAGCCTCTAACATTGCCCTATGTCAGTCTAATACTGCTTAAATTGTAGAATTTGAGCTTCTATTTCAGATAATCTCACTTAAGTCTGTATAAATTGTGCTTCTACTTAAACTTTTAGTTTTCCAGGTTACTTTTGTTTTCTACCAAAAAGCTTAACAAATTCCTATTGATCGATCATACATTCCATCTTGAAAATTTTTTTTCAATTGGCTTCTAACATACCTCTCTATTGGTTCTTCTTTCTGAAGAGCAATTCCTCAATTCCCAACATTTTAAAGTCAGATTGTGCCATGGCTTAAACCTTTGATATTTCTTTATTCTCATCAATAGTCACTCACTGGACATTGATATGACCTCATAAATCTATTTATTTCCCTGTACAATTCCTAATCACGTATTTTTAGCCCAGAGCTCTCATATGTCTAATTCGCTATCACTTGCAATTTCCAAGTCTTAGTTCATGATAATTCCAACTTTGTAATTGTTTATCCCCAAATCTTCAGTCCTCATCTTTTTCTCAAACTCTGCATCCTATCCATCACCAAATCCTACCAATTCTACCTTCAAAATACATCCCCAAATCTGACCACTTCTTACCATTTGCACCACGTGTTCAAACAACCATTGCCTCTTACCTAAATTATACCAGCAGCCTTCTATCTATAGCCAGTGATCCTTCTGATCTAAGTCAGATCATGACTTCTGTTTTATATCCTTCAAAATCTTCTCATCTCACTCAGCATAAAAACAAAAATTCATATAATGGCTTTAAAGTTCTACTTCATCTGGCTCCATACTATACAACTCAGATCTCATTTCCCACCTCTCACTTCTTAACTCTCAGTGGTCGGCAAACCACAGCTCACGACCACTGGACTAGACTAAATGTTACCATGTAGTTGGAAGCTGTGAGGATTAGGCAATTGTGGCATATTGTGTGCAAAGAGGTAAAGGATAGTATATGACAGTGGTGGGCAAAGTCATTAGTCAACAGAGTGGCAAACTGCAGCTCTCGAGCTGCATGTGGCTTGTGAGTGGCGGTTTGCTGATCACTGTACTAACTTATTCACACTAAACTCTATTGCACAAAAAACAAATGAAACAAGCTCTTAGATCAGGCCTTTGGCACTTCCTCTTGCCTCTGTCTGAACCACTCTCCTTTTATACTAGAAGCCCAGTGCACAAAATTCGTACACGGGGAGGTGGGGGGAGGTTTGTCCAGCCTGCACCCTCTCCAATCTGGGACCCCTCGGGGGATGTCTGATCCCTGTGGGATTAGGCCTAAACCAGCAGTCGGACATCCCACTCACAATCTGGGACTGCTGGCTCCCACCACTCACTTGCTTGCCAGCCTGATCGCTCCCTAACCACTCCCCTGTTGGCCCGGTCGCCCCAACTGCCCTCCCCTGCTGGCCCAGTAGCCCCCAACTGCCCTCCCCTCCAGACCTGGTTCACCCTCCTGCAACAGATCAAGTCGCCCCCAACTGCCCTCTCCTGCCGGCCATCTTTGACCACATGGGGGCATGAGGGTCAATTAGCATAATTCCCTCTTTATTGCATAGGATTATATAGGATACTTCTATTCTGGCTCCATGACTTCTTTTAAGTCTTTACTCATATGTCAAATTACCACTGAGGGCCTCCTTGACTATCTTTTATAAAATAATAACCCCTTCTGCCCTTATTCTACTGTATTTTCTCAGTATCACTTATGTCCATCTGTTATACAGTTACTCATTAACTTATGTGTCTCCCTCCATTAGATTTAAGCTCCCTGAGGGCAGAGACTTTATCTCTTTGTGCTTACTGTTTTCTCCTCCATGCCTAAAAGTCTGTACTCAAATAATGTTTAATATTTAAAAAGAGAGGCAGAAAGAAAAACGGGGAGAGAGTTATTTTCAGCAATCTGAGCAAATCACTTAATCTGTTTTGGAATAAAAATTTCCTGTAGTGTAAAATATAGTGTTTGAACTATTTAACCTTTAGAGAGCTCTAGCATTGTCATGCTATGCCTCTCCTAGGGATGATCACAATCAGTAAGGGCATACATCTAACTACTAATAGATATCCTACCATCTGCTGAAATTTTGAGCAGAGATCTGTGAAATTCCTTTTATTTATTATTATTAAGGGGAAAGGTCTGGGTTTTATCTATTAGGGCGGAAGCAATCACCCAGACTCACATTCACACCACAGCAGGTTTCTTACCTCCACTGCAGTGGGCGGCTGGAACAAGGACTGCCAGGGTTGCTATGGGCTTGTGGGTTCAGGAAAAAAGCAAGAGGAGAAGCAGCCAGAGCACAATCGGCACTATATGGAACTTTAATGAGCGATAGGGCTGGAGCCAATGTGGGTGAAAACATGTGCTGGTTTACTTCAGATCCTCGGCAAAAAGTAGAGATTCTGACAAGGTATCATAGTAGAAAAAAACAAGGTCAGTGATCACTTTTAACCAAAAAGAAACAATCTCAAAGTGTGTTAATTTAGGCAAGAGACTTAAGAAAAGTAAGTAGTCAAAAATCATTCTCAAATATCCTACTTCAGTACCAATGTTGGCATAGAATGATCATTAAGAGTAAAACTTAATCTATAGAATTTAAACTAAAAATCCCAGCTTTAGATAGTCTTTAGAATTCACTTCTGGGAAAATATTGCAAATTTACTATAATTCACTCATTAGCCAGCAATAGAATATTTTGTGTGTAATGGCTAAAACTTCCTAGACAAATACTACCATAAAAGTCAAACATTCTCAATAGCTTATGAATTTTTAGATTATATCTATAATAACACCAATTTACTTAGCTAACTTTTGCCTGAGTATATCAAATAATGTCACAACTCCGTATAATAAAATTTGCTTCTACTTAAAGTTTAGTTTTCCAGGTTATTTTCAACCCTAAAAACAATCTAACCATCTTGATGTGCTAAATACTAATAAAAACTATTAAGTAAGTAAGATCATTAAACTGAAAACAGACAGATGGTAAATATAGATTTCTCCTTTGTTGATCACTGACAGATATGCCACAAATGATGACAAATTATTAACAGATTTGCAGCATTTAATTTGCTATAGTAGCAGCATGGCTTTCTACACAAATACCATATTGAACTACAATATTTTACTCCTAAGATTAAAAACAAACTTAAGCCGAAACCGGTTTGGCTCAGTGGATAGAGCATCGGTCTTCAGACTGAGAGGTCCCAGGTTCGATTCCGGTCAAGGGCATGTACCTTGGTTGCGGGCACATCCCCAGTAGGGGGTGTGCAAGAGGCAGCTGATTGATGTCTCTCTCATCGATGTTTCTAACTTTCTATCCCTCTCCCTTTCTCTCTGTACAAAATCAATAAAAATATATTAAAAATAAAAACAAACTTAAGTATCACCTAAGCACCTAATCTGTTGTAAAATGTACTGTTTATTGCTGACTGTTTGGATATGGATATGTGACATTCTACTTGTGTTTAATTATATATATTCAAAAGTATCTTTACGTTCCTATCCTTCTAGCTATCTTCAGCATATTACTCAGATGAGTATACAGCATGAGGACATAATAGGATAGAAAAGCAGAGGGCTGACAATTATTTAAAGTTACAGGTATGCCCAAATTTCCATAAACTTAACATATTTTTTTAAATTATAAGAAGTAAAATATTAATTTCTAATAATTTCCATTTTTCTAAAGAACTTTCAAAAATAAGCTCCCTAATATATGTATTTGTGTAATATATATTTATAATTAGACTACATAAGACATTTAGTTCTTGTTAAACAGAATAGTATTGCTTATTCAAAATTTTGGAGACTTAAATCTTATCACATAAAATGAGGCTTCAGCGATTTTGATGAATATAAAATTAGGATTATAAAAAAAATCTGCCAAAACCAAATCTCCTCATTTTGCTCTTAATTACCATTCTGCAAAAATGATTATTAATGAGTCTAAAAAGGATTGTGTGAAAAAGTTAAAGTGATTTATAAACTATTTACTAGCTCCTCAAGGAGAATTTTCCTAATCTAAATTCAAAGTCACTAAAAAAGAGACAATGATTACCAAAATTTGGAAAACATGTTTTTTGACCACTTATGCTTTATTAAACTACAAACCGAATTTAACATTTTTTTAATTTTGCTAACAAGTCATCTTTACTGCAAATGACACTTTAGTTGATAAAGCTTCTTCTTCAGAGTTTTTAACTTTTTAGTCTTAGTATGGGGATAAACCATTTCTTTAAAAGCACAGTTGACCCTTAAACAATGTGGGGTTAAAGGCACTGACTCCTGCGCAGTCAAAAATCTGTGAAGAACGTTGGCTCCCCAAAAGCGTAACTCTAATATCTACTGTTGATTAGAAGGAAGCCTTGCATTTTGTATATGTATTATATAAAATATTCCAACAATAAAGTAAGCTACAGAAAAGAAAATGTTATTTAAGGATGAGAAAATACACTTACAGTATTTATCAGAAAAAAGCCACATATTAGTGGGCTTACGCAGGTCAAACCCATGTTGTTCAAGGGTCAACTGTATGACAATCCTTATAATTACCTACTTCAAACAAATATGATTTTCCAAGTTCTAGTAAAATCATTAATTCAATTAATGAGCATATATTTACACAGAAGGGTAATGACCCAAAGAAAGCCTACTGGAGAAGTCTGTCAATTTGAGTACGCCATGCTGTCTCTGGGTAAGCACCAACATTCAAGGGAATACAAGTGCACTGCCTCTGCTCTATGAGTTATGCAAAGGCAGTTTAAGATAGATCACTGGGGTGGAATGGATTCTAGGACACTTCTGTCACTGACTCCCCAATTTCCTGATCAAATCACTCAGCACCTCCTCATTTTAAATAAGCCTTAGCAGCTCTCAAAAAAAGATATCCTGAGGGGAAAGGCTTCTTCCATTCTCTAGTTTTTAAATACTCATCTAAATACCTTCTATATTACCCCACATAGAAATAAAATTTAGGTCATACCCTAAAGGACTCAGGCTTGGTTCTACAAAGGCAGATTTGATGTCCTGAGCTGACAGGCCAGGGGCAGAAACACAATAACCTCTCTAGCCAAAGAAGGAGATGCTTTCGTTTCTATTTGTTTCTCACATTCATTGGGGCTTGTACTGCAGCTCTGACACGAACTTTAAACATCTGTTTTCAAGGCAGGAAAAAAACACCATACAATTGATCTTCATTGTTAACCCAGTTCCCCAAGTACCTAAAAACCCCTAAAATGACATCCAACTCCATTTTCAGAATTAGAAATCCCATATGCCCCTGCCAGGGACCACCGTTTGACCTTGAATTTATGAAGCCAGCTCAGCCCTCTTCCTGACAGACATCTCCAAAGCAGAGTCTTTACCCGAGTAAATGAAGGATTGTTAGTTGGCATTAGTTCTTTTCCTAACTGCCAGTTTCCACTCAGAGACCCCGGCCTCCTTACTGAATCCGCAGACATGGTGCTCCCAGTCTCTCTCTCCTCCGTTTCATCATATTCCTGGCTACTCAAGCTTTTGCCCTCTCACACTGGAGTCTTGGCAGGAAGTTTTCTCACACAAGGGGTATGCAGTCTATACGCCAAAGGAAACTTACAAAGGCTTCCCAAACTTAATAGAAAAATTAAAGCACTTTTCTTCAAAAACATAATATTCAGGGCTTCTCCCCAAAAGACCCAAAAGCCCAGAAAGCAGCAGTGAGAGTGAGGAGTTCCAGATCCCAAATGAATCAGCTGTCCGTCCTCTGATCTGCCTGACATCATTCACACTCAGCCTGTAACAAATCAGAACTCCAGAGAGCACCCTGTTCTTCCTCAGTAACAAGCACCACACTCCCTCCCCCACAAATCAGCTGCAACCTCCAAGCCTGAGGCCTGGCAGCAGAGAACACGCTGGCAGACACTGTACATACCAACTTGAAAACTCACCCTGTGACAGAAATACTATTAACTCAGGAGGCGTGGGCCAG
>PVJN01007549.1:46727-61865 GCA_004026805.1 Lasiurus borealis | reverse complement strand
TTCAGGCTCTTTGTTCTGCTCCATTGGTCTATGTGCCCATTTTTATGTGCCCATTTTATTGATTACAATGGCCTTACAGCATAATTTGATATTAGGTATTGTGATACCTTCAACTTTGTCCTTCTTTCTCAAGATTGCTGAAACTATACAAGATCCTTTTGCTTTTATATAAGTCCTTGAAATATTTGTGCTACATCTGTGAAATATGCCATTGGTATTTTAATAGAAATTGCATTGAACTTAAAGATTGCTTTGGGTAGTATGGACATTTTAATGATGTTACTTCTTCTTCAGCCTGGCTGTATGTGAAAATTGGCCCCTACCACAGTGTATAGGCTGCTGTTTGAGGGCTCATACCACAATATGTATTTTATCTCATCATGGTCTGGTGCCAGCTGGGGTCTTTTTTGGGTACATCACTTGAGGATCTAATTGGATTGTGCTCTGATGTGATCTAAATCTTGTCACTGGATATGTTGGTTCTGGAGTCACTTTGGAGGGACTCTTGTGCAGGTCAATATGAAACACTGTGTGGCCAGCCCTGAGCTACCTGTTAGGAGCTACAATAAAATCCAGTTTGTGGCTGCCTCTGCTGAGCCTGGGTTAATGTGGGAAGGTCAAGTTGCATAGTGAGGCTGGTTTCCTCCAATATTAATCCTGGGGCATGCCAACAAAAGACAGAAAGAACCCTGGGATCCACATCTGTTTTCTGGCTGCCTGTTAGACTCAGTGAGTCAACAGGTATGATGAATAGTATTCACAAGTTAAATACAGTTTAAAGTTGGTTCTGGTACTGGGTCTGAAGCCACTAAATGATAATTTTAGGATAGAGCAAGGCCAGCTACCACCTACCTGGGTTTTGCAGATTTTTTGACTGAGTGGGGTTTCAGGCAGTCATCAGTGAATTCCAGCAGAGTTAATCAGTCTAAAACAGATTAAGATTTGACTGCGTGGTGGGAAGGTTCTGCACAGAAATGGTGGTACCATATGGGGTGTGTTTGTAAAAATGGCCCTTACCTTATAGCCATACAATTTATTCTTACCTTGTGCCTCTCTAACACAACTTGAGTCAGCCTGGACCTCTCTCAGAGCCTTCCAAGAATGACTGCACCATGGATCCAGGATGGTTTCAGGTAGTTGATTTCTCCACAGGGAACAAGCTTGGCTAGATGTAGCCACAGGGAGTTGGGAGGGTGGGGCTAGTGTATCTCCTCAGAATGATGCTGGGGGGAAGTGGGAGATGCTGATCAGATATGTGGGGAAAATAGCTCTTGCCTCAAAGCCACAAAATTTAGTCTCTCCATGTGCATCTCTGATGTGTTATGAGTCTGCCCCAAACCTCTTGAGAGTCTTCCAAGAAAGAATGCACCATGGGCGCTGGCTGGCCACAGTTAGCTGATTTCTCCACAGGGCATACACTTGGAAGGGTTGGGCCACAAATAGTCAAGAGGGTAGGGTAGCATCAGCCTAGTGATGCCTATGAAGGGGAGTGCCTGACCCAGGAAAAATAACATCTGTGGGTAGTGTGGGAGAGACTAATCACACAACCCTGTATTCCCTTGTATGATTCTAGTTCACTCTGAGCGACCATCCCTACATCAGAGCCCAGGACCAGTGGCCACAAATGAGATTTGGCATGCTGGCCTTTTTGGAGAGCTCCTGGGTTTCCAGCAGTCTTCCATCTCACCCCAGTGGACAGAATCCCTATTGCTTTTCATAGCCAGGTATTATGGGGTTATTCTTCCCAGCACTGGTACTCCAGACTGGGGAGTTTACCATGAGGATGCCCAGGATTCTTAGGTGAAGATCTCTGCAGCTGATATACCCCTCTGAATTTTCAACTGCCACATGTTAGTGCAGAGCCATCCCTTTCATGTGTCCACCCATCTGAGTCTCAATGTGGCTTCTGCTGTAAATCCTTGGTTATAAAACTTCTGTCCAGCTAGTCTTCAGTTAATTATTTAGGTTTATTGCTCTATACTTCAGTCATAATTCAGATTTTTTTCTCAGAGGAGGTGAGTGAAACTTTCATCTATTCTATTGCCATCTTGGATCTCCCTAGGATTTCTACCTTTTCTAGGCTGAATAACATTCTATTATATATCTCATTTTCTATCCCTTTATTTGTTTACAGGCCCTTAGATTGTTTCCATATCTTCATTATTGTGAATAATAATACAATAATGCAGGTATAATTTAGACATACTGATGTCATTTCCTTTGGGTATTGGAAATATAACCAGAAAAGATTACTAAGTTATATAGTAGTTCTATTTTTAGTGTTTCGAGGAACCACCATACTGTGTTTTTTTTTCTTTAGGGTAAGAAATATTATTTATTTATTTTTAAATTTAATAAATCTTTATTGTTCAGATTATTACAATTGTTCTTCTTTCCCCCACCCCCTGTAATTCCTTCCCACCAGGCTCCCACCCTTCCCTCTGCACTTACAACCTCCCCCATTGTCCTCATCCACAGTGTATGATTTTTGTCCAGTCTCTCCCTGCATCCCTCTCACCCTTACCCCCTGATAATTGTCAGACCACTCCCTTTCCATGCCCCTGATTCTATTATATTCACCAGTTAATTCTGTTCATCAGATATTTTATTCACTTAATTTTTAGATTCACTTGTTGATAGATATGTATTTGTTATTCATAATTTTTATATTTATCTTCTTCTTCCTCTTCTTAAAGAGTATCTTTCAAGGGAAGAATCCAAGATGGCAGCATAGGTAAACACTTACACTGCTGCTTCGCACAATTTCAAAACTACAACTAAAAGACAGAATGGACATCATCCAGAACCACAGAAAAGCTGGTTGAGTAGAAATTCTATAACTAGAAGGAAAGAGAGGGGCTCACACAGACCCAGAGAAGCTGCAAAACGCTGAGGTATGGAAACGTGCGCGGAGAGAGCGGGTGCAGGAGAACCTGGCTGGCTTTCTCTGGTGGGAGGGAAACGGAGACTCCCAATGGCATTGAATCCCTTATCCTATGACTCTAAACCCCAGATCCAGCCGAAACTCATACAGGGGGAGTTTGGACTGAGAAAAGGGAGAAGTGCATGGAAATTTAGGGGAGTCACAAAAGATCAGAAGTCTGGCGGCCTGCACAGCACTGTACGCAGAGGCCTGACTGCTGATTGTGCCACTGCCTTTCACGAGTGGGCGGGAGACAGACCCTCCCAACTGTGCCACTTCTAACTCCACTAAACCCAAGTTTCGGGTGAAACCCTGGGGACCCAGATTCATATGGTCCCAGAGCACAGGGGATCCAGAAAGGCAGCAGTCTAGAGGCACTGCGAGAGAGAGTGCGTGTGAGCACAGGCACCGCTTCAGCCATTACCCAGTCACGTGAGACTCAAGGGCCATGGAGGGCAGGGTCGACTGGAAGGTAAGGCGGTCCATTAAGCCCTGAGGCTCCACTCATTCCAAGCTCAACAGAGAGACTTTTGCAGTTTTGCAAGTCTGGTATCATAAGGCTGAATCCAACACAGAAGTTCTCACGGCATAGTGAAAATGCCAAGACAAGGGAAGAGATCACAAACAAAAAAAATGGAGGAAAACAAATGATTGGATATAGAGTTAAAAACCAAGGTTATAAGGTTTTTCAAGAATATCCTAGAAAAGTTGGATAAAGTTTGTGAGACCCAAGAGGAGATGAAAAAGAACCAACTAGAGATGGAAAAGGACCAACTAAAGATGGAAAAGGACCAACTAGAAATTAAACATACAGTGATTGAAATAAAAAATATTATACAGATACCTAACAGCAGACTAGAGGATTGCAAGAATCAAGTCAAAAATTTGAAATATAAAGAATCAGAAAACACTCAACTGGAAAAGCAAGAAGAGAAAAGAATCCAAAATATGAAGATAATGTAAGGAGCCTCTGGGACAGCTTCAAGCGTACCAACATCAGAATCGTGGGGGTGCCAGAAGAAGAGAGAGAGCAAGATACTGAAAACCTATTTGAAGAAATTATGACTGAAAACTTCCCACATCTGGTGAAAGAAATAGACTTACAAGTCCAGGAAGTACACAGAACCCCACATAAAAGGAATCCAAAGAGGACTACAACAAGACACATCACAATTAAAATACCAAGAGTAAAAGACAGAGAATATTAAAAGCAGCAAGAGAAAAACAGTTCATTACTTCTCAACAGAAACGATGCAGGTCAGATGGGAGTGGCAAGAAACATTCAATGTGATGAATAGCAAGAACCTACAACCAAGAATACTCTATCCAGCAAAGCTATCATTCGGAATTGAAGGGCAGACAAAGAGCTTCACAGATAAGAAAAAGCTAAAGGAGTTCATCAACTCCAAACCAGTATTATATGAAATGCTGAAAGATACTCTTTTAGAAGAGGAAGAAGAAAAAGGTAAAAGCTGAAAAATTATGAACAACAAATACATATCTATCAACAAGTGAATCTAAAAATTAAGTTAATTAAAAATTTGATCAACAGGATAAACTGGTTAATATAATAGAATCAGGAGCACAGAAAGGGAGTGGACTGATAATTCTCAGGGAAAAAAGGTGAGGGGTGTACAGGGAGAGACTGGACAAAAATCATACACCTATGGATGAGGTCAATGGGAGGGAGGTAAGGGTAGAGGGAAGAGTGGGAGCTGGGTGGATGGGATCTATGGAGGGGAAAAAAAAGAAACAAATATAATAATCTGAATAATAAAGATTTAATTTTAAAAAGAGGAGCCTCTTGGACAGCTCCCTTGTAGGTAATTAACTCTTTCTCTCTCGCTGCTTTTAATATTCTCTCTTTGTCTTTTGATCTTGGTAGTTTAATTATGATGTGCCTTGGTGTAGTCCTGTTTGGATTCCTTTTATGTGGGTTTCTCTGCATTTCCTTGACTTGTAAGTTTATTTCTTTCGCCAGGTGGGAGAAATTTTTTGTTAGTATTTCTTCAAATAGGTTTTCAGTATCTTGCTCTTTCTCTTCTCCTGGTACCCCCATAATTTGGATGTTGGTACACTTGAAGTTGTTCCAGAGGCTCCTTACTCTATCTTAAACTTTTTGGATTCTTTTTTCTTTTTATTTTTCCAGTTAAGTGTTTTTTGCTTCTCTGTATTTCAAATCTTTGACTTGATTCTTGCATTCCTCTAGTCTACTGTTAGGTCTCTGTGTAATATTTTTTATTTCAGTCAGCATATATTTAATTTCTAGTTGGTTCTTTTTAATCTTCTCTTGGGTCTCACTAAATTTATCCATCTTTTCTAGGGAATTCTTGAGAAATCTTATAACCATGGTTTTTAACTCTATCCAGTCATTTGTTTTCCTCCGTTACTTTCATTTGTGATCTGTTTCTTTGCCTCCATATTTTTGCTGCTACCCTGATTTGGCAGAGTAGCTTTGTATGCTAGGTGTCATATGTGGCCCAGCAGCTCTGCCTCCCCAGTTACCTGAGGTGGACTCTCTTGTTTATAGATATGTATTTGTTGTTCATAATTTTTATCTTTTCCTTTTTCTTCTTCTTCCTCTTTTTAAAGAGTATCTTTCAACATTTCATATAATACTGGTTTGGTGTTGATGAACTCCTTTAGTTTTTTTCGTATCTGTGAAGCTCTTTATCTGCCCTTCAAATCCGAATGATAGCTTTTCTGGATAGAGTAATCTTGGTTTTAGGTTCTTGCTATTCATCACTTTGAATATTTCTTGCCCCTCTTGTCTGGCCTGTATCTGTTAACTGTGCATACAGTGAACTATGTGTACAGCCTTGTTGTATTTAAATATGTGAACTGTGTGTCCAGCCTTGTTATATTTAAATCTTGATTGTTGTTGGTATCACTGGGGGCAATTGACCTCCAAGCCAATTGGTTATGAGGATAAGCTGGGTCTATGCTGGGAGAACTTCTGTGCTAGAGTCAGCCTTATCCAACATTGCAAAAGCCTTTGAACTCAACTTGGATGGGGTGGAGTCTCAGGGCTGAATAGACAGCCTTGGCTTCCTGTCAACCCTGCCCTACATGGCCCCTGGGCCTGTGTCCCTCACCTCTCTGCATTCTCTGTTGTACTCGCGCCACCAGACCTTTCACAGCTCTCCTGAGTTTCTGTGCATTCCACAGACCTGTATGAATGTGGGTCCCTAGGGTCTCGCCTGAAACTGGGGTTCAATGCATTTGTATGAGGAGTTCAGTGCAGTTGGGAGGTTCTATATTTATCCCGCTAGAGAAAGCCAGTGGCACATGCAGTCCTCTCTGCATTCTCTGGTGCGCACTTCTCCAGACCTCTGCCTTTCACGGCTCATCTAAGTTTCAGTGCACTCCTTTCTTTTCCCAACAGTCTAGAATCCCCCTGTACGAGTCTCACCCAAAACTGGGGTTCAGTGCAGTCAAAACTGAGCTTCAGTGCAGTTGGGAGTTTCCATCGCCTCCCCCCCACCCCCCGCTAGAGGAAGTCATCCAGGCCCTGTACCACTCCTCCAATCAAAGTGTATGTCTCTGTACTTCAGATTTTTGCAGCTCCTCTGAGTCTCTGTGATCCCCTTCTTTCCTTCTAGTTGTAGAATTTCCACTCAGCCAGCTTTCCTCTTGTTCTCAATGATGTCTGTTTTGTCTTTTAGCTGTAGTTTTGAAATTGTTGTGCGAGGCAGCAGTTTAGGTGTTCACCTATGCCGCCATCTTGGTTTCTCTATGGTTCCATACTGTTTTCCATAGTCGCTGCACCAAATTATATTATCACCAACAGTGTATAAGAGTTATCTTTTCTGGGAGTAAAAAAAAATGGCGGCGGAATAGATGGACGTGACTGAGCCTTGTTGCTAAAGCAGACAGAGAGAACAGCTTAGGGTCTCACTGGGATTGTTTGTTGGTAAGTTAAGGGACAGTTATCCTCCAGGAGATGGTGGAGGACTGCTGGATGGGGCTCCCCTAACCAGGCAGCCCCACTGCCATGGAATTTATTCCCTTGGAGCACCAGTGTGAACACGGAGACCAAGCCATCTTTCAGGGGAAAATGGATGTTTATGGAACACTGAAAAGCTAGAGCTGTGGAACCCACTGAAAAGCCGGGGACCCAGAACCCTGCTCCCTAATTGGCAAAAACACTCAGATTCAGAGGAGCATCACATGCCACATGAAAAGGAGAGAAAACTACATAACCAGATACCTGGAGAAGAAACAGCCCGCATATGAAAGAAAAGCAGGCATCACCAGAAAAAGAAGTAAATGAAACAGAAGCAAACAACTGCCAGAGAAAGAGTTCAGAGAAACGGTCATAAGGTGGCTGAAAAGAATGGAAGACAAATTTGAAAATATGAGTAAGAACCAAGAGGATATTATAAAGAATCAAGAAGAAATGAAAAATGACATCGCTGTTGTAAAGGATTCAATAGTAAGCATCAAAAGTAGAATAGAAGAAGGAGAGGACTGCATCAGTGAGCGAGAAGACAAGGTAGGAAAAATACCCAAGTACAGCAGCTTCTAGAAAATAAAAACATTAAAAAGCAAGAGGAGAGCCTAAGGGAAATTTGGGAGAACATGAAACAAAGCAACATCAGGATAATTGGGGTTCCAGAAAGAGTGGAAACTGAACAAGTAAAAGAAAACCTGTTTGAAAAAATAAGGACAGAAAACCTCCCTGATATAGGAAGAAAAAAATCAACACAAATCCAAGAAGCTCACAGAGTCGCAAGCAAAATGAACCCCCAAAAAACCAACACCAAGGCACATTATAATTAAATTGGCAAACACCAATGACAAAGTAAGAATCTTAAAAGCAGCCAGAAAGAGACAGAAAGTTACCTACAAAGGAACCACCACAAGACTAGCAACTGATTTCTCAACAGAAACTCATCAGGCCAGAAGGGAATAAAATGAAATATACAAAGTCATGCAAAGGAAGAGTCTGAATCCAAGAATACTGTCCCCAGCAAGGCTTTCAATAAAAATTGAAGGTGAAATAAGGAGGTTCACAGACAAAATAGACTAAGGAAATATATTACCACCAAACCAGCAATGCAAAAATGATAAAGGGTCTGCAAGAAATATGAAATGAATAGGGAACACAGGGGTAAAGAATAAAAATGGCGACATATAAGTACCTATCAATAATAACTTTAAATGTAAATGGATTAAATGCTCCAATCAAGAGACATAGGGTAACTGATTGGATAAGAAAACATGATCCATATATATGCTGTCTACAAGAAACCCACCTCAGAAAAAAAGATGCACACAGACTGAGGGTGAAGGGATGGAAGACCATTTTTAAGGCAAATGGAAATGAAAAAAAAGCTGGAGTTGAGATACTTATATCTGACAAATTAGATCTCAAAGTGAAGGACATAAGAAGAGATAAGGAAGGACACTTCATAATACTAAAGGGAACAATCCAACAAGAAGAAATAACTCTGGTAAACATATATGCACACAATACAGGAGCACCTAAATACATAAAAAAACTCCTGGAGAATATCAAGGGAAAGATTGACAGCAATACAATCCTTGTAGGAGACTTTAATACCCCACTGTCACCACTAGACAAATGGTCTAAACAAAAAGTGAGCGAAGAAACATCAATCCTAAATGACTCACTAGACCAGATGGAATTAATTGACATCTTCAGAACATTTCATCCCAAAGCCACAGAATATATATTCTTCTTCAGTGCACATGGGTCATTTTCGAAGATAGACCATATGTTGGGTCATGGGCAAAGTTTCTTCAAATTCAAGAAGATAGAAATCATATCAAGCATTTTCTCAGATCACAGTGGCATAAAACTGGAAATCAACTACAATAAAAACAATACAAAGAAATCTTATACTCGGAAACGAAAAAGCATGCTATTAAACAATGACTAGGTAACCAGAGAGATCAAGGAAGGATAAAAAACATCATGGCAACAAATGACAATGACAACACAACAATACAAAGTTTATGGGACACAGTGAAAGCAGACTTGAGAGGGATGTTCATAGCTCTACAAGCCTACTGAAAAAAACAAGAAACAATGGTAATATATTACCTAACCCTGCAACTCATAGAGCTAGAAAGAGAGCAACAGGAAAAGCCCAGTGTAAGCACAGGGAGGGAAATAGTAAAGATCAGAGTGGAGATAAACAACTTGGAGACCAAAGAAACAATTCAAAAGATCAACAAAATCAAGATCTCGTTCTTTGAAAGGATAAACAAGATTGATGGACCACTAGCCAGGCTCACCAAGAAGCAAAGAGAGAAGACCCAAATAAACAAAATCAGAAATGAAAGAGGAGAAATAACAACAGACCCCTCTGAAATACAAAGGATTGTTAAAATATTCTATGAATAACTCTATTTCAACAAAATGCACCATTTGCAGTAAATGGACATATTCCTAAAAAATTAGAACCTTCCAAAACTCAATCAGGAAGAATATAAACATCTCAATAGGCCAATAACTATGGAAGAAATTGCAACATTCATCAAAATGCTTCCAACAAACAAAAGCCCGGGACCAGATGGCTACACAGGAGAGGAAGAATTAAAGCCTATCCTCCTCAGACTATTCAAAATATTCAAGAAAAAGGAACACTTCCAAACACCTACTATGAAGCCAGCATCACCCTAATACTAAAACGAAATAAAGACAACACAATGAAAGAGAATTATAGGCCAATAACTCTCATGAACATAGATGCCAAAACTCTCAACAAAATTCTAGCAAATCAGATCCAGCAGTACATCAGAAAGATCATAAACCATGACCAAGTAGGATTTATCCCAGCAATGCAAGGATGGTACAATATAGGCAAATCAAAAAATGTGATATATCACATAAACAAATTGAGAGATAAAAATCACATGGTCATATCAATTGATGCAGAAAAAGCATTTGACAAAATCCACTACCCCTTCTTGATAAGAACTCTCAGCAAGGTGGGAATAGAAGGATTATACCTCAACATCATAAAAGCCATATATGATAAACCCACAGCTAACATCATACTCAATGGGCAAAAACAAAAACCATTTCCCCTAAGAATGGAAGCAAGTCAGGGATGCCCACTCTCACCACTCCTGTTGGAAATAGTACTGGAATTATTAGCCATTGCAATTAGACAAGAGGAAAAAATAAAAGGCATCCAAATTGGAAAAGAAGAAGTAAAGCTGTCCTTATTTGCAGATGACATGATACTGTACATAAAAACCTGAAGGACTCCATCGCAAAACTAATTGACTTAATAAACTAATTCGTCAATGTAGCAGGATACAAAATTAATGCCAAGAAATCTGTGGCATTTCTGTACACTAATAGTGAAATTACAGAAAGAGAGACTAAAAATGCAATCCCATTTACCATGGCACCAAAAAAATTGATACCTAGGAATAAATCTATCTAAGGAGGTAAAAGATATATATGCAGAAAAATACAGGACACTGAAAAAAGAGATAGAGTAAGACATAAACAGATGGAAGAACATACTATGCTCATGGATTGGAAGAATCAACATCATTAAAATGTTCATACTACCCAAAGCAATGTATAGATTCAGTATACTACCCATTAAAATACCAATGATATATTTCACAAACCTAGAAAGAACTCTCCAAGGATTCATCTGGAACAAAAAAAGACCCCGAATATCCATAGCAATCCTGAGAAAGAAGAATAAAGTAGTTGGTATCAGTTTTCAATCTGTATTACAAAGCAGCTGTTCTCAAAACAGCCTGGTGCTGGCACAAGAACAGACACATAGAACAATGGAATAGACTAGAGAATCCTGCTATCCACCCAAAGCACTATGCTCAATTAATATTTGACAAAGGAGGCATTAACATACAATGGAGTTAACACACTCTCTTAAATAAATGTTGTAGGTAATTGGACAGATACATGCAAAAAAATTAAACTAGACCACCAACTTACACCATACACAAAAATAAACTACAAATGGACACAGCACTTAAACATAAGACGGGAAACCATAAAAATACTATTGGGATCCACAGGCAGCATGATCTCAGATATATGCCAAAAGAACTTCTTCACTGATACTGCTCCAAGGGCAAGGGAAACTAAAGAGAAAATAAACAAATGGGACTACATCAAAATAAAAAGCTTTTGCACAGCAAACAAAACCATCAACAAAACAAAAAAAAAGCCCAATTTATGAGAGAACATATTTGCAAACGTTAGCACTGATAAAGGTTTAATCTCCAACATCTACAGTCAACTTATACAATATAATAAAAGAAAGAGAAATGATTCAATAAAAAAATGGACAAGGGACTTAAATAGAACCTTTTTTAAAGATGAAAGAAGGAAGGCCAAGAGACACATGAAAACATATTCAAAGTTGCTAATTATCTGAGATATGCAAATCAAAACGACAATGCAATACCATCTCACACCTGTCAGAATGGCAATCATCAACAAATCAACAAAAGGCAAGTGTTGGTGAGGATGCAGAGAAAAAGGAACCCTCATCCACTGCTGTTGGAACTTCAAACTGGTGCAGCCACTGTGGAGAACACAATGGAGTTTCCTCAAAAAACTAAAAATGGAATTCCCATTTGACCCAGTAATCCCACTCTTAGGAATATATCCTAAGAAACTAGAAACACCAATCAGAAAGGATTTATGGACCCCTATGTTCATAGCAGCACAATTTACAATAGTTATAGTTTGTAAACAGACTAGGTGCCCATCAGCAGATGAGTGGATCAAAAAACTATGGTACATCTACATAATGGCATTCAATGCTGCAATAAAAAAGAAGGAATTCTTACCATTTGCGGCAACCTGGATGAAACTGGAGAGCCTTATGCTTAGTGAAATAAGCCAGTTAATGATCTCACTCATTTGTGGATAATAAAGAACATTATCAACTGATGAACAAAAGGATAGATACAGAGGCAATAAAGCATCGAACAGACTGTCAAATTACAGCAATAAGATTTGGGAGAGGTGGGGTAGAAAAGAGATCAACCAAAGGACTTGTATGCATGCATATAAGCATAACCGCTGAACACAACACACTGGGGGGTTAGGGTATGTGTGTGTGTGTGGGGGGGGCAATGCGAAGATACATGTATCACATTAATAAAAAAAATTGAAAAAAAAATGAATTACCTTTTCTGCACATCCTCACCAACCCTGTCATCTCTTCTTTTTGATAATAGCTATCCTAACAGGTGTGAGGTGATATCTACTTGGTGCTTTGATATGTATTTTATTGATGATTAGTTGTTTTAATCATCTTTTAATGTGTCTGTTGGTCATTTGTATGTCTTCTTTTGAAAAATTTCTATTGAGATCTTTTGCTCATTTTTATTCAGATCATTTTTTGTTGTTATTGGTTTGGTTTTTGTTATTGAATTGCATGAATTTTTTAAATATATTTTGGATATTATCCTCTTCTCAGATAGGTGGTTTGCAAATATTTTTTCCATTCTGTAGGTTGCCTTTTCACTTCTCTGCACTTTCTACCAGTAACAATGTGGCTTATTTTATAAGTCCTTGCTTATCATACTTCAGTTAGTCTTCAGTTGATTGTTCAGGTTGTTTGTTCTATATTTTACTTGTAATTCCAATTTTTTCCTTTGAGGAGATGAGTTTAACTTTGACCTACTCTCCTGCCATCTTGGATCCCAATTCCTAATTTTTGCTTATAAGAATACCAGTCATATTGTTTTAGCGTCAGGTTGAAGGCCTGACCTCTCTTAACCAGTAAAAGAGATAAACCCATTTCCAGGACAGTACTCTCACGAGTCTCCTAACAGTAACAGCGCTGCTGACTTGTGATCTGCCATCAGGGTCATTCTTTTCTTTTCGTGAAGGTTAGTAGATTTTTTGCATAAAAAACTGTAAATGTTGAAATTGAAGATAGGAATATAGCATTGCTACATTATTGTGATCTCTGAATGCATAATAATCTGGCCATTCAGTGTACTTCTCTTGAGTACCTCATTTATTTGATATCAAACATACTACAAATCATGCACCTGATCAGTTTTTCCCATTGCATTGGGCTGGTTGTTCAATTGCCCTGCCCTGTGGTATCTTAGAAGTCAGCCATCCTTAATTTCATCCTGTCAGACAAGTGGGTTCCTCTTAGGTCACATAACCATAAATTTTTGGCAAGTGGTTGTCCAACTAACTCTTAATGGATGTTCTGTCCAAAACACATTTTCTCATTATTTTGCAATATGGATAGGTTGAATATTTTCCAGATCATGAAGTTTTCATTCCTTTTTGCTTAACAATTGTTTTTTTCAATGTATCTTTTTCTTCTCTTATTTTATTATAAGTATCAAGGAAATACCAGGCCATGCCTTTAACACTTTGCTTTAGAAATATCCTCAGCTAAACATCCAAGTTTACAATTTCTACTTTTCAAAAACACTAGAGCACAATTTGTCCAAATTCTTTAACATTTTCTAATCACTTCATATAAGGGTCAGGTTTTCCTCAGTTTCCAATACCATATTCCTTATTTCTATCTGAGACTTTATCAAAAGTACTTTTAATACTCATGATGATATATGTATATTTCTGACAGTAGAAGCTTCTCTATAACTGTCTTTTTTTTTGAGCTCTCACAATAACAGCTTTAACATTCATATTTCTAGCAACAGTGTTTTCAAGGCAATCAAGGCTTTTTGAAATATGCATGTCAAACCCTTCCAGCCTCTACCTATTACCCAGTTCCAAAGTTATTTCTACATTTTTAGTTATTATTTACAGCAGCACCCACTCCTGGGTACCAAAATCTATTAGTTTGGTAGGGTTGCTGTAACAAAGTACCACAACTGGATACCCAGAATGCCAGAAATTTATTTTCTCATAGTTCTAGAAACTAGAAATCTGAAACCAAGGTATCAGTAGGGTTGGTTTCTTCTAAGGCCTCTCTTCTTAGCTGATAAATGTTTTTTTTTCTTATTGTGGTTCCACACAGTCTTCCCTCTATGTAAGCATATGTATGTTCTGATTTCCTCCTCTTATAAAAACATCAGGAGAGAATCCAAGATGGTGGCATAGGTAAATGCTACACTGCTGCCTGGCACAACAATTTCAAAACTACAGCTAAAAGACAGAACGGACATCATCCAGAACCACAGGAAAGCTGGCCGAGTATAAGTTCTACAACTAGAAGGAATGAGAGGGGCTCACAGAAACCCAGAGGAGCTGCAAAAAGCTGAGGTACGGAGACGCGCGCGCTGAGAGAGCGGGTGCCCGAGTACCTGGCTGGCTTTCTCTGGTGGGAGGGAAACGGAGACTTCCAACGGCATTGAACCCCTTATCCTATGACACTAAACCCCAGATCCAGCCGAAACTCATAAAGGGGGAGTTTGGACTGTGAAAAGGGAGAAGTGCACGGAAATTTAGGGGAGTCGCAAAAGATAGGAGGCCTGGTCGTGCATGCGCACAGCGCTGCGCAGAGGACAGATTACTGGTTGTGCCTCTGGCTTTTGCGACTGGGCGAGAGACAGACCCTCCCAACTGTGCCACTTCTGAGTCCACTGGGCCCCTGTTTGGGGTGAAACCCTGGATATCTAGACACCTATGGTCCTGGTGCGCAGGGGAGCTGGAAAGGCAGCGGTCTAGAGGCACTGCGGGCGCGAGTGCACAAGGACCACTCCAGCGATTACCCAGTCACGTGAGACTCAGGGGCCGTGGAGGGCGGGGCCAACTGGAAGGCAAGGCGGTCCCTTAAGCCCTGAGACTCCACCCATCCCAAGCTCAACAGAGGCTTCTGCGGTTTTGCAAGTACAGAAGTTTCCCTGACATAGTGATAATGCCAAGACAAGGGAAGGGATCACAAACAAAAGAAATGGAGGAAAAAAAAAACGACTGGATATAGAGTTCAAAACCATGCTTAAAAGGTTTTACAAGAATATGCTAGAAAAGATGGATAAGTTTATCAAGTCCCAAGAATAGATGAAAAAGGACCAACTAGAGACACTGAATGAAATAAAAAATATTATACAAAGTCCTAACAGCAGACTAGAGAAAGGCAAGAATCAAGTCAAAAATTTGAAATATAAAGAAACAGAAAACACTCAACTGGAAAAGCAAGAAGAGAAAAGAATCCAAAAATGTGAATATAATGTAAGGAGACTCTGGGACAGCTTCAAGCATACCAACATCAGAATTGTGGGGGTGCCAGAGGAAGAGAGAGAGCAAGATA